>JBANCY010000229.1:0-50919 GCA_037040045.1 Phorticella flavipennis | reverse complement strand
AGCCTCGCCAGAGGAAGATGCTTCAGGTTGTGACCCGATAGGGTTGTTATAGCCACATAATAATAATAATAATAGTACTATAAAAATATGTATAAAATTTCAAAAATAACTTTTGCCACAACATCGGTTATTAACCGTTTGAAGCTGCCAGACTGGTTAAGCTTTAAAACATATCTTACTTATAAGTTTATTTATTACCGTTTTTAAACAGTTAAAACTAATAATAATATAAAATTAAGCACAAAAGGATAGGAGTTCATATCATTTAGTTAGATTTTAGCACCGATTTGGTGTTAATAATAGATCGGTATAACCGTTTGACGAGATGCCAGCTGCCAGATGTTGTGTACCTTAAGACAAATCTTACCTACAATTTTTTATTATTATTCTTTTAAGCAGTTAAAAATACTAAAAATAATATAAAAATATGTACCAAATAAAGATATATACAATATAATTGTAGCGTCGAATTGACGTTAATCATGAATAGGAATAACCGTTTTGAAGCTGCCAGATGGTTTGTACTTTAAGACTAGTACAAGTAAAATATAATCTTTTATTCTTATTTTTTATTCTATTAAAAATAAGGCGCTTAAAAGCAATAAATATAGCAAACGTCTGCTTTTACAAAATATGCAAATATATAATAACGTATCGACTTATGCGCTGGGGCTGCCAACTTGTTTTGTGCCTGCGCGCAGAGTTATCGATAACGCGTTGTATCGGTCGCCGCAAATGATACACACAATTTCCATTCGGCCCGCAGAGGCAGTCACTTTTTTTTTACACGCAAGTCGAAGTGCGCCCGCAAGAATAAATGTGAATTAGGAATAAAAATAAGAACTGAAAACCAAAATAAACGCGAAGCATCCATGTGAATTGTGTGCAATTAGAAAGTAACTGAGAAAGCAGGCGAATTGTACCTTTAGGTAAGTGAAAGCAAGGCGAAAAACAGACCACAAAAAGTGCAGTGAAAATCTTTAATTTTTTTTTTTTTTTTTTTTTTTTGGTTTGGGGAAAATTCGAACCAAACCAACGCCCTATAAGAGAGTGCACGGTGTGTGTGTGTGTGTAGAGGTGTGAGTGGAGGAGGAAGAGGAAGAGCAGCGGGCAGCGGCAGCGGCAGCAAAAAAAAAGTATCTTTAAAATTGCCAAAATGTGGAACACTTAAGACAAGTGGTGTGCGTGTGTGTGATTAACTTTAGCAGCTATTAAATAACTTTTATTATATACTTTGCTTATATACATGTATATGTATGTATGTGTGTGTGTGTATATGAAAACATCATCGATTAAAATTGCCAAGCGCCGCGCTGCCCGCAGTCGACGTCGCTGCCAACGTTGATGACATCATGCGCTGCGGCGAGAGCTTTGGCTTGTGTGTGTGTGTCGTGTGTGTGTGTGTGTGTATTAGGGGTATGCCCTATGTACTTAATTATGTTTTATTTCATATAATAAATTAAATATTGCTTAAAAATATATAAAAAAAAACTCAAATTTAAAAAAAAACACTTGATAGCATTTGCGTCAGCAATGCGCCATGACTGTGTGCCGATAAAAAAGTCAATAATTAATCGAAGAGATATGCCCTGTACACACACACACACAAACATATGTACTATTTTTTACCTTTTTTAACACACACACACAGGCACACACGCATACATATATAACAGCTATAGCTAGCCTGCTCTTGCATGCAGTTACACACACACACACACACATAAACAAACATGCCCCATGTAAAAATAGCAAATCCTTCCAAGAGGTCACGAGTTGGAGTTGTTGTTATTTTCATTTGTTTATCGATAAACGCGCAAGAGTAAGCAGCAGCCGCAGCAGCAGAAGTGGTGGTGGGGTGGCAACGCTGGCGTTGCACTTGTTCAAATTGGAATTCTATGTTTACGCATAGTTTGTTTGTATATAACACACGCACACATACATATAGAAAAGTATATATATATATATGTGTGTGCTTGTGCTTGTTTGTCTTTTTAAGGTTTGTCTAAACAACAACAGCAACATGACCATAAATCAAATTGTACAGTTTTAAAGCCATAATACCTGCACGTACTTGCTTTTCTCTCCATATACATATATGTATCTGTGTGTAGCTGTGTGAGTGTGTGTGTGTGTGCTGGAGAAGCCTCATAGCTTAAAACAATAACAAAAACTGGTTTTCCACTTATATACACAAACACACACACACACACACACACACACATTTTTGAAGTTTTTCACTTCGCTTGTTTAGCATTGAGTCACTTTTGTAGTTGTAATTGTAGCGGTTTGCCCTGGTTAATTGTTGCACAAGCAGCCTGACCCGACCCCCACACCCCTCCAAACACCCCACAGTCCTCACTCCATATAATACAACTCCCACCACACCACCCCCAACTCTTCCACCACACCGCAGACCACAAAGAGTAGAAGAAGCAGCAGCAACCGCGCCTCTTTCTACGCTAATCAAATCAATGTGATGAACTCACTTCCAACAAGATCAAAACCCAACACACACACACACACACACACACAACCAACACACATACAAATACAACACACACACAACACACTCACGTCTCTCACGCACACCTACAGTGGGCGCTCGCGAGAGTGAACCAATTAAGTGCACACACCAAGTGTGTGTCTCGAGTGGGGCCAGTGGTCAGTGGAGAGTGGCGAGTGGAGAGTGGAGAGTGAACAGTGGGGCAAGATGGGCCGATGAGTTCATCAGTTGCCCACAAAGCGGCTCATTAAAAAAATACAAAAAAATGTTTGTAATTAACATTTTTAGTTAATAAAAAAAAACTAAACCAAACTGCATACGCGTGGGTTGGCTGAGAAGTTCCAAAAGGCACAACGAAACAGTTTACCTATATTATTTGGTTGTTCATAAAGAGGATAATTTAGCAGTCCAATAAGACTCTTTTATGACTCCGAAATATGTGCTTTACACTTTTCGAAAACGCTCAGAAAAAATATCTTTTTATGCTCTTTACTTTCTGTCCCGTAGCTCCGAAAACGTTCAGAATAAAGATCTTTCTAGGAGATTTTATTGGGCTCCGAGAACGCTCTTATTTATGTGTTTACTCAGAAAACGCTCTTGAGCTGGGCTCTTTTCAGACACACAATTCGGAGCGCTCCTAACTTTGGATAAGGCCTTTAGCTTGTCAGAGGTCATGATCTCCAAGTGAAGGCTCCAATTCAGAAATCTCAGTTTGATATAACATTGTTCCGCCAAGGTATCAAAAAAAAAGTTATATTTTCAGTACCCACATAGTTGTAGAACATCTTGTATCATATTCTACTTGCAAATCCTGAAATCGTCCTCTTCTCCTCGGTATGTCCCAGTTCCAGTACGTTTTTTGGAAGAGACATATGAACCCACCTTAATGAATATAATTAATTAGTCGAAAGACGCTTTAGTTGAATATTTGGATAGTTTATATCGTTCTGATAGAGTTTTTCCCTCAACATCTAAAATGTTGATTGGGATTATATAACCCATTCATACATGAAATGTTGCTTGGCATGCATTATCCCTGCAATCCCGAAAGGGTTCAATGTGTGTCACTTCTGTGAGAAATTGTTTATCTTATAGCGTTTCATAAGCGGTGATTCGATTCTAGTCTTGAATTTCATTCAATATTCTGGAGTTCTTAATGTCTCTCTGAAGTTCTTTCTAGAGTTGATTTCTTAAACTTCTTAACTTTGAAGTTCATAACTTTAACTAGTCTTTAATCTGAATTGACTTTCCTATGGGGCTCCAACTACCATTTCTATACAATTTCATACTCTTTGCGAAGCTTATGGGTATATTCTGGGATTTCTCGTTAAGTGAGCGTAAAAATTTCAATCTAAATGCTTGAAAAACGTAGGAACTATGAGCTTTTAGTTGTATGGCAGCTTTATAATATAGTATTCCGATGCTTTTGAGATTCAGTCAAGCGGTAGAAAATGAACAAACTTAAATGTTTGATAAGCTTATATCGAAAGCTTGAAAACATGAGAAATATGATCAAAGCCGACTTGTTCATGTATGACTGCAATATGATATAGTAGTCCGATGCTTGAAACTTATATAAACTTAAATGCAATAGCTTGAAAAACATGAAAAATTTGCGCAAAACCAATATTTAGTGGTGATAACAAAATTACCCATTCGATTTCTTTTCTCTTCTGAACATTCTTAACTAATGACTTTTGGGGGATATAAGATTTCCTCTATGTATAACATTTTTTAGGAAGTATGAAAATATTTCCTAGAATGAATCCTTGCAAACTCTTGACGAGTCTTATTTGACTGAAATTTCTTGTCACAAAACATTTGTAGGAATTCTACAAGAACGTATCTATTCTCATATTATATTTTGACTGAAATCGAAAGTAGTTTGAATCTAAATTTATATGCTTTGAGCTCTTATGGAGTATGGGATTTATAATGCGAAACAGAATCTGTGCCGTACTCATTTTTTGTTGTCTAATTGGAAACCCTAACTCTAGGCAACTGTCTTCCAATCACTTATATGCCTGCTTTTTGTTTATAATCCTAAATATGGAAGTTAGTAAAAGGTCGATCGATTTCCCAGAATTAAATTAGCCTGCTCTACTGTGCTTTCGTTTAGGCGTCTAAAAGCTGAAACAAAACTTTTTACGTTGAAATGAAAACTATATCATTTGAAGATAAGAAGCAAAGCCCATATTTTCGCTGGCTTTTGATTATTGTGATGATTAATTCTCAGTGACGAAATTGTCTAGAAACTTACTTCACCGGGAGTAATTAAACATAACCTATAAACTCATTTGTCTTCATTTAGCTTTAGAGGTAAAAAACCTACGTCAATATTGATTTTGTTGATTCTGATAAAATCTATTCCATTTTTCGACAATCGCTGTTAAGTTTTCTATAAAAACTCCACAGTTTGACAATTATGATGTCATGCCTAAGGCAATGTTTTCAGAACCCACCGGAACCAAAGGGTTCTTTTGTAAATTATTATTATATGGAAATATCAACCCTATCGAGTCACAGTTTTAATAGTTTTTATGTGGTTGGTTTCAACTTCTACGCCACAACCGAGTTTCTCCTTAGAAGGGTCATGCTTGGGACATGAGTGGGGCTCGAGGAACTCAGCGCCTCTTGTTTGGCGGAACATAGCGCTATTCACTGGTCCACCGAGACCCATTCGAGACTATATTATCTACTGGAAGTATTAGCTACAAGATCTACAATCTATGAAACACTTCATCAATAATTTACAGAAACAATAAAGGTACTATAAGGAAATTAATATTATGTTATAAAGGTTTCATATTAGGGGCCTCAGTGGATCAGTAGGTAGTGGACTTTCCCGCCAAACATGTGGTGCGAGGTTCCAGTCTCGCTCATGTCGATAGGCATGACCCTCCTAGAAAAACTAGGTTTAGGAATTGAAATACACCCATATAAAAAAGATCTTCAGTGAAGGAAGCAGAAATAAAGCAAAGTAGTGCCTCAGGCTTTGACCCAACGGGGTTTTATGGCCATATAATAATAATATAAAGTATCCATAAACTGCAATATTTCTCCACTGGTCCACCGAGGCCCCATAAGAATAATAATAAACCAATTTCAAATAAGATTTTTTAAAGAAATATTCAATTAAGGATCGAACCAACTATCAATCTAACAGTTTAAAACGATTCATCCAATTATCTATATATCATATCAATTGCTTCTCAGGCTGTGGGTTCGAATCCTCCTAAGGAGAAACTAGGTCGTGGCGTTGGATTTGATATCCATCCAGTTCTTCAGTGAAGGAAGCACAAATAAATACAAATAGTGCTACACGCTGTGATCCGATATGATTCTTTGATTGATTCTTTTGCTGAATAGATCTAAATTTGAGTTTTAATTTGAATTATAAGAAGAATTACTTACAATAATTAATTGTTTTTATTTATTGGAACACTTTATTTTAATTTAAGATGAGTTTATGCAACTGTACAACGCTTTATATATAAGAAATTGAAGAGTAGAGGCCAAATTGGAACTGAAATAAAAGTAAAATAGATGAACATTATAATGTCATATAAAGTGGGTAAACTTTCATACAAAAAACCACTATAAATAGGGGCAATTATTAATTGTTTTAATTAAATAATGTCATTAATTAAGCTCCAAAAGTGAATTTGTCTCAATTTATGCATATTTCTCGAACTGCCCGTGCGGTGGTAAAGGTTGCCCACTGTACATATATGTATGTGTGTGTGTGTGTGTGTGTGTGTGTGTAGGGAGAGAGAGTGGATGCAATCATAATTGCAAAGCCTCAACGTTGAGTTGGGTTCAAAACCTACCCCATTTTTTCGCTCTCCGCACGACACGTAACACACCCCACCCACCCGCTCTGAAGTTGCACACAGTTACGCGCGCTCTCTCGCTCTCTCTCTACCTACCTACCGCCCTCCCTCCCTCGCCCGTTTGCGACATGCTATTATTGCGTGTGTGTGTTGTGTCTGTGTGTGTTTGCCGCTTGTTTTTGTTTGTTTGTTTGTATTGTTATTGCCTGCTGTGTTTTGTGTTATACGCGAGAGAGCGGCGACGGCGACTCTCATGAGCGCAAGAGAGCGAGAGTCTCTCCGCTCTCTTAAGCTACGTTTTTGTTATAATCAGAAAAATATTACGTAATAGATAATAGAAGCTTTGCGTGTGTGTGTGTGTGTTTGTGCCGTGTTGTTTTTGTTGCTGCGGCAAAAATTAGCTCATTGAGCGAAAAAGAAAAAAACTTAAAAAAACATAAATTAAATCAGCAGCCGCAGCCGCCGCAACAACAACAACAAGCGCAGCTTTTGTCAGTGTTTGTGTGTGTGTAGCATAATTGTGCTCAATTATTACATAGATACATATATACAAGTGTTATATACATATATATATAGCTGTGTGTGTGTGTGTGTGTGTGTGTGTGAAGGGAATGACCTGCAGAGCATGGAATAAAGGTCAAAATACACTTGCAGCAAGCAGCCGCCTTTGGTGCAAAGTAAACACATATACATATATATCTATCTCTGTGTGTGTTTGTGTGTGTGTTGTATACCCTGTAGGACTGCTACTACTAACCGCGTTCCGCACACCGCACAACAACAACAAATTGAAAGTTGCATTCCAATTGTGTTCCATTTCACGCATTCCAAACTGCCCTAAGGCCGTCCTTGTCTAACACCGCACTGCGCTGTGGCGCCGCTTCCAGTATGCACTTATACTCCGCTCAAAAGCTGCCTGCTACGCACAGACCCCTGCAGTTAGCGCAGCGCTGCGCTTGGAACATGCTTTGGCAGCAACTTCAATAAATTAATCAACTTTTTAACGTAAATTAAAATGCAAAGTGAAGAAGTAAAAGTCTAAAGTAATTATGAAAATTTCAACTCTATAAAAAACCCCGTGCTTTGTTAAAAATGAAAGTTAACAGTGCTTGCACAGCTTGTGAATTACAACAAAATTCAAATTTATTTAAATGAGCCACAGCGATTTACCAAAATAAACCAGTTTAGGCACAGTTCTCTCTCGCCCTCTCTCTACACACACAGTATATTATTATCTGTTATATATGATATATCTATATGGATGCGTCCACCTCTAAGTTTGTTTGTCTGACACATTTTTGTCTTTTTGTGTTGTTGTTTTGTGTTTTGTGATTTGAATTTCCTGCAATTTTCACTAGCGTGCGATTTATTTATCTGTCAATGTTCCAACCCCTCGGTTTGCGCCACACCCCGTACACCCCCCCGGCACCCGGTACCACCCCAGTTCGGAATTGAAATGAGCGTTGCGACTGGGGCTGGGGCATGGGGCGTGGGGCGTGATGTAATCGCGTTAACAAAAACCTCACAAAAAATGATAATAATAGTTAAAACATGAAAAATAACAGTGAGCGACAATTGTGATCGGACTTGGACGCCAGTTGACCCAGGCGACCCCCCCTGGTCACTGGGGGGCAGAGGCCGCCACTCGCATGTGACGCCATTGTGCGCCGTGCCGTGTGAATCATAACAAGCGGGGCAACCGGACAGGAAGTAGGGGGGACGTAAGGATTATATATACTGTTTAGAATAGGTATTATTCCCAATTTCTCTGCTTGGAAGTTGTTCCATTTGCTCTGTTCTTTGATGCTCCACAATCGAATCAGCGTACCATAAATTTGTGACAGATTTTGCATTGCAAATCTCTCATCAGATATGCTGGAAGTTGCGCCTCGGGCTGGTTCCTCATCTGAATAACTGAATAACCATTGGGAGCGCTAGAGATGAGAGCTGTTATACGATGTTTAAGGTCGATATAGTGAATTTATTGGTCTTCAAAAGGTCCCACAAGGACTGTTGATGAATTATCGTATACCTACACCCAATTTCCGGAATACTTTCCATGCCTTGTGATAATCGAAAATGGTGTTAATAAGATCTACAAACCTATATACCCAATTTATACCCTCAAAGTCGTGGTAATAGCCCCCTAATATTCCACTTCGAAATCCAAGCTATCCATAGGAAATCTAATATCTTTCACACCATAGAAATATGTTCTTTCTGACCAAACATCAGTTCCTATAGTCATATAGAAAGACACTTCTTTAAAAGATTCTTCTTGTAGAACCCTTTAGCTACTCGGAGAAGCATACAGAAATGTAAAGAAGCCCTTCTAGTATAGATCCCTCATTCTTAGCGACACTTCTTGGAGAATATAGCAAGGTTTCCTATCTTTGAATTAGCTTAAGGGAATTACCAGATATTCTTATTGGAAAATTGGGCCTGGAACATATGGTGGCACAGCTGGTGGAAAGAATGGAATTTACTTCAAAAAAAAGTTACAAAAGTTGCAACAATTTCCAGATAAAGAACTCGATTACAATCAATCAAATTACTATGTGGTTTTGTTCTATTTCCAAATCAAAGTGAGACCTGATTAGAACCTTTAGAGCTCATTAAACCTTCGACGTGAGTACTCAAAAAATCATGTCTATAAAAAGAATGGAAAAATCATAGGTAAATGTGCATTGAATCCAAAGAGGGATTACTTAGAACTAGATAAAAACTATTTTCAACATTTATAAATACATTTCCTTATACTTTTTTGACAAAATATAGCTTCATTTAAGATGCACCTAGAACACCACTCCATAACACTCGCAATTATAATGCTGAATAAAGCAAATTTCGTATGTAAAACTAAAATTAAGTTCTTAAAATATACTGAAATTTTAAGAACAATCGGATGATAAATACATCTTAAATTTAGGGAGAACAAATGAATGTTGTGTGCTAAATATGGAGCTATTGTGGTAACTAGAAAAAGTAAAGACTCCTACCTATTGTTTTCTATATAGCTCGGAAGAGTTAGGAGAATCCCCACTCTCCTTGGCATTAGATGGTACCCGTTTCAAGCCTATTGCGTTGAATCAGTCGATATTATTAGCTTTTTCGCTATTTACCCATGTTTTTAATGCGATGAATCAGTCGGATTTGCACACAATGTACAACTCGTTCCGATCGTGCCTCAGTAACCTCAGACATATGCTTAAGGGCACTCCACAACTCATCTCAATTCACCTCATTTCACTCAACAACAAAACAAATCGAATCATTCCGAATCCCAACGTAACTTTTTGAACACGAACAGACTCGATACTCAGAAAAAAACAAACGAAACTCTGAAACTCATAAAAAAAAAAAACAAAAATCACAAAAAAAAACTATACCAAAATTTTGATTCTCCTACTTTGGACTTGAGCTTTGTTTTTGACTCTCTTCTTCTTTCTTCTATGGTCTATTTGCAGTTATACTTTTGAGATTTACATTGATTTGGGTAAACAAACTTTTCGAATACCAAAATTGACTTCTTTGCGGTTTTAAGTGTGGACAATTTACTAGATCTACCCTCAATATGACGACGGACATTTCAATTGTTCGATGGGATCCCAGTCAGGGACCTGGCAACGAATATATCGATGAATACGAATACGATGGCGGCAATTCCAGTTCCCGCCTCTTTGAGCGATCCCGCATCAAGGCCCTGGCCGAGGAGCGCGAATCCGTACAGAAGAAGACATTCACCAAATGGGTTAACTCCCATCTGTGTCGTGTCAACTGCCGCATCGCGGATCTCTATGTGGATATGCGCGATGGTAAGCATTTAATTAAGCTGCTGGAGGTGCTCTCCGGCGAACGTCTGCCCAAGCCCACCAAGGGCAAGATGCGTATACACTGCCTGGAGAATGTGGACAAGGCGCTGCAGTTCTTGCGCGAACAGCGCGTACATCTGGAGAACATTGGCTCCCATGACATAGTCGATGGCAATGCCTCACTCAATTTGGGTCTCATATGGACGATCATCTTGCGCTTCCAGGTAATGATTCCAAGCAGGAGACCCTAGACTCTAATCCAATACCTACTTGTTCCTTAACCTGCCTTCTAACATCCCTTAGATTCAAGATATTACCATTGAGGAGGTCGACAATAAGGAGACAAAATCAGCCAAGGATGCTCTGTTGCTCTGGTGCCAGATGAAGACCGCTGGCTACCACAATGTCAACGTGCGCAACTTCACCACATCGTGGCGCGATGGCTTGGCCTTCAATGCCATCATCCACAAACACCGTCCAGACTTGGTGCAATTCGAGAAGCTATCCAAGACGAACGCCATACACAATCTGAACAATGCCTTCGACGTGGCCGAGGATAAGCTGGGTCTGGCCAAGCTGCTGGATGCCGAGGATGTGTTCGTCGAGCATCCCGACGAGAAGTCGATCATCACATATGTTGTCACCTATTACCATTACTTCAGCAAGCTGAAGCAGGAGACAGTCCAGGGAAAGCGTATTGGCAAGGTCGTGGGCATCGCCATGGAGAACGACAAGATGATCCACGATTACGAGCATTTCACCAGTGATTTGCTCAAATGGATTGAGACGACGATATTATCGCTGGGCGAACGTGAATTCGAGAATTCTCTCGCCGGTGTCCAGGGTCAGTTGGCACAATTCTCCAATTATCGCACCATTGAGAAACCACCCAAGTTTGTCGAGAAGGGAAATCTGGAGGTGCTGCTCTTCACGCTGCAGTCGAAGATGCGCGCCAACAACCAGAAACCCTACACGCCCAAGGAGGGCAAGATGATTTCGGACATCAACAAGGCCTGGGAGCGTCTCGAGAAGGCCGAGCACGAGCGTGAGTTGGCCCTGCGCGAGGAGCTCATACGCCAGGAGAAGCTCGAGCAGTTGGCCGCTCGTTTCGATCGCAAGGCTTCCATGCGTGAGACGTGGCTCTCGGAGAATCAGCGTCTCGTCAGCCAGGACAACTTCGGTTTCGATCTGGCAGCTGTTGAGGCCGCGGCCAAGAAGCACGAGGCCATCGAGACTGACATCTTTGCCTATGAGGAGCGCGTCCAGGCTGTTGTCGCCGTTTGCGATGAACTCGAATCGGAGCGGTATCATGATGTTAAGCGCATTCTCCTGCGCAAGGACAATGTAATGCGTCTCTGGACGTACCTGTTGGAGCTGTTGCGTGCCCGCCGTATGCGCTTGGAGATCTCGCTACAGCTGCAGCAGAACTTCCAGGAGATGCTCTACATCCTTGACAACATGGAGGAAATCAAGCAGCTACTCATGACCGACGATTATGGCAAGCATCTGATGGGCGTTGAGGATCTGCTGCAGAAGCACTCCCTGGTCGAAGCCGACATCAATATTCTTGGCGAGCGTGTCAAGGTCGTTGTGCAGAACTCGCAGAAGTTCCTCAGCGATGACCCCGAGTCGTATAAGCCTTGCGATCCTGAGATTATCGTTAGCCGCGTTCAACAGCTGGAGGATGCCTACGCGGAGCTGGTTCGCCTCGCCGTCGAGCGTCGCAGCCGCCTCGAGGAGAGCCGCAAACTGTGGCAATTCTATTGGGACACTGCCGATGAGGAGAACTGGATCAAGGAGAAGGAACAGATTGTGTCCACTGAGGAGATCGGTCATGATCTGACCACGGTTAATCTGCTGCTCAGCAAGCACAAGGCGCTCGAGTCAGAGATCACCTCTCACGATCCTCAGCTGCAGAATGTCGCCAAGGTGGGTGCTGAGCTGATCACCGAGGGACACTTTGGTGCCGATCGCATCAAGGATCGCCTAAAGGAGATCCTCTCCAAGTGGGATCATTTGCTCGATCTGACCAAGTATCGTCGCCAGCGTCTCGAAAATGCCGTCGAGTACTTCCAACTGTTCGCCGATGCCGACGATGTTGACAACTGGATGTTGGACACGTTGCGCATTGTCTCCAGCGAGGATGTGGGTCGCGATGAGGCCAATGTCCAGTCGCTCCTGAAGAAGCACAAGGACGTCGCCGATGAACTGAAGAACTACGCCGAAGTCATCGATGCTCTGCACAAACAGGCCGAAACCCTTAAACTCAACGACCCCGAGAAGGCCAATGTGGACAAACGTCTGGAGGCAATCGATACCCGCTACAAGGAGCTTACCGAGCTGGCCAAGTTGCGCAAGCAGCGTCTCCTGGACGCCCTCAGCTTGTACAAGCTGATGTCCGAGGCCGATGGTGTGGAGCAATGGATCAAGGAGAAGACAAAGATGTTGGACACCATGGTGCCTGGCAAGGATATCGAAGATGTCGAGATCATGAAGCATCGCTTCGAGGGCTTCGACAAGGAAATGAACGCCAACGCATCTCGCGTGGCTGTTGTCAACCAGTTGGCTCGCCAGCTGCTCCACGTCGAGCATCCCAATTCGGATGAGATCCTCGAGCGTCAGAACCACCTCAACCAGGAATGGTCGACGCTGCGCGAAAAGGCCGAGGCTAAGATGGATGATCTGAAGTCGGCCCATGGTGTGCAGACCTTCTATATTGAGTGCCGCGAGACCATCTCATGGATCGAGGACAAGAAGCGCATCCTGACCGAAACCGACAGTCTCCAGATGGATCTGACCGGTGTTATGACCCTGCAGCGTCGTCTGAGTGGCATGGACCGCGATCTGGCCGCCATTCAGGCTAAACTTTCCAGCTTGGGACGCGAAGCCGACAGTATTGAGGTTGACCATCCAGAGGAGGCTCAGCTGATCCGCGAGCGTATCGCACAAATCGAACTGATCTGGGAGCAACTGACACAGATGCTCAAGGAACGCGACTCCAAACTGGAGGAGGCTGGCGATTTGCATCGCTTCCTGCGCGACCTCGATCACTTCCAGACATGGTTGACAAAGACCCAGACAGATGTCGCTTCCGAGGACACACCTACATCACTACCCGAGGCCGAGAAGCTGCTCAACCAGCATCAGTCCATCCGCGAGGAGATCGACAACTATACCGAGGACTACAAGCTGATGATGGAGTACGGCGAACGCCTCACCTCGGAGGGCAGCACCACCGACGATCCGCAGTACATGTTCCTGCGCGAGCGTCTCAATGCCCTGAAGGACGGCTGGGAGGAACTCCACCAGATGTGGGAGAATCGTCAAGTGTTGCTCTCACAGAGCCTGGATCAGCAGCTCTTCAACCGCGATGCACGCCAGACCGAGGTGCTGCTCAGCCAGCAAGAACACTTCCTCAGCAAGGACGATACTCCCGTCAATCTAGAGCAGGCTGAGAACCAGCTGAAACGTCACGAAGCCTTCCTCACCACTATGGAGGCTAATGATGACAAGATCAATACTCTGCTCCAGGTGGCCGACACTCTGGTCGAGAAGGAGCACTTCGATGCTGACAAGATCGGCAAGCGGGCTGAGAATATCACCGGACGTCGCGAAGATAACCGCCAACGTGCCCTTGATCAGCACGAGAAGCTTAAGAACCAGGTGAAACTGCACGAGTTCCTGCAGGATCTCGAGGAGTTGGCCGAATGGGTGCAGGAGAAATACGTGACATCCCAGGACGAGACATACAGAAGCGCCAAGACCATACACTCCAAGTGGACCAGGCATCAGGCCTTTGAGGCCGAGATTGCTGCCAACAAGGAGCGTCTCTACGAGGCCGAGAAGTCCGCCCAGGAGCTCTCGAAGGAGAAGCCCGAATTCAAGGATGTCATCGAGCCCAAGCTCAAGGAGTTGGCTAAGCAATTCGATGACTTGGAGGTGCACACCAAGGAGAAGGGCGCCCTGCTGTTCGATGCCAACCGCGAGGTGCTCGTCCAACAGACCTGCGATGATATCGACTCATACATTACCGACCTGGAGAAACAGATTGTCAGTGGCGACACTGCCAACGATCTGACATCGGTCAACATACTCATGCAGAAGCAACAGGTCATCCAGACCCAGATGGCGGTCAAGGCACGCCAGGTTGAGGAGATTGACAAGCAGACAGAATACCTGCAGAAGACGGTGCCCGAGGAGAAGATCGAGCCAATTGTAGTTAAGAAGACGGCGGTGCTCGAGCGCTTTGAGAAGATCAAGGCCCCGCTTTTGGAGCGCCAGAAGCAGCTTGAAAAGAAGAAGGAAGCCTTCCAGTTCTGCCGCGATGTCGAAGATGAGAAGCTCTGGATTAACGAGAAGCTGCCGGTGGCCAATTCTGCAGACTACGGCAATTCCCTGTTCAATGTTCATGTCCTCAAGAAGAAGAACCAATCGCTGGCCACCGAAATTGACAACCACGAGCCACGCATTAATGCCATCTGCAACAATGGACGTAAATTGATCGACGAGGGTCACGAGGATGCCAAGAAATTCGAGGCACTGATCAGTGACCTGACGCAGAAATGGCAGGAACTGAAGGACGCCATTGAGAATCGCAAGAAGCATCTGCTGGAGTCCGAGAAAGTCCAACAGTACTTCTTCGATGCCCAGGAGGCTGAGTCGTGGATGAGCGAACAGGAGCTCTACATGATGGTCGAGGACCGTGGCAAAGACGAGATCAGCGCACAGAACCTGATGAAGAAGCACGAGAATCTGGAACAGTCTGTTGAGGACTACGCCAACACCATCCGTCAGCTAGGCGAGGTGGCGCGCCAGTTCAGCAGCGATGATGTATCCAGCGGCGATGCCGTTGCCGTCAAGCAATCCCAACTGGACAAACTATACGCCGGACTTAAGGATCTGGCGGGCGAGCGTCGTGCCCGCCTCAACGAGGCACTGCAATTGTTCATGCTGAGCCGCGAAGTCGACGATCTGGAGCAATGGATCACCGATCGGGAGGTGGTCGCTGGCTCGCAGGAGCTGGGACAAGACTTCGATCATGTCACGTTGCTGTCGGAGCGCTTCAACGAGTTTGCACGCGACACAGAAGCTGTTGGCGGTGAGCGCGTGGCTAAGGTCAACGGCATTGCCGATAATCTTATCCAGGCTGGTCATTCAGACTCCGCTACCATTGCCGAATGGAAGGACAACCTTAACGAGTCTTGGCAGGATCTGCTTGAGCTGATTGAGACACGCACCCAGATGCTCGCCGCTTCGCGCGAATTGCACAAATTCTTCCATGACTGCAAGGATGTGCTTGGTCGCATTCTCGAGAAGCAGCACGGCGTCTCCGATGAGCTGGGCCGTGATGCTGGTTCCGTTTCTACGCTACAGCGCAAACACTACAATTTCCTTCAGGATCTGACCACATTGTACTCACAGGTGCAGCAAATTCAAGAGGAATCCGCCAAGTTGCAGGATGCCTATGCCGGCGACAAGGCCAAGGAGATTACCAATCGCGAACAAGAGGTGCTGCATGCCTGGGATAATCTGCAGGCCATGTGTGATGCCCGCAAACAGAAGCTCGCCGACACCGGCGATCTGTTCCGGTTCTTCAACATGGTGCGCATATTGACCATCTGGATGGAGGATCTGGTGCGCCAGATGAACACCTCGGAGAAGCCACGCGATGTCTCCGGCGTTGAGCTGCTAATGAACAACCATCAGAGCCTTAAGGCAGAGATCGATACACGCGAGGACAACTTCAGTGCGTGCATATCCCTCGGCAAGGAGCTGCTGACCCGCAATCACTACGCCTCCGCCGACATCAAGGATCGCCTTATGCAATTGAGCAATAGCCGCAACGCGCTGCTGCGTCGCTGGGAGGAAAGATGGGAGAATCTACAGCTGAGTAAGTCCCCGGAAATGGCAACTGGACTTCTGGGATTCTTATACAATTAATTTGCTTTCGTTTTAGTTCTGGAAGTTTACCAATTTGCCCGAGATGCTGCCGTTGCTGAGGCTTGGCTTATCGCCCAGGAGCCGTACCTGTTGTCCTCAGAACTGGGACACACAATTGACGAGGTCGAGAATCTAATCAAGAAACACGAAGCATTTGAGAAATCAGCCGCCGCCCAGGAGGAGCGCTTCAGTGCACTTGAGCGTTTGACAACAGTAAGTGATGACGCAACCACTTCCGTCTGGCCTCATTAGCCTCATACATGCTTTTGCCTTACAGTTTGAGCTTAAGGAAATGAAGCGTCGCCAGGAGATGGCGGAGGAGGCCGAAAGACAACGCATCAAGGAGGAACAGGAGGCTAAGGCTGCTTCGGAGGCAGCGGAACAAGCCAAACGTGAGGCTGAGCGTCGTGACGATGTCGATGTGGGAGCCGCTCAAGATGAAGCAGGTAGGCTTAGGATTATGCTCAGAATCTGTGTGTTTAATTTTACGTTTCACCTCAATCCCCCACAACACCATAAACTCACACACACACCACACCACTAACTCACTCCTGCTCCCCTTCCTCCCACTCAAGCCAGAGGCAAAGCTAAAGGCCAAAAACGTAAACGTAAACTCTTGTCTTCCAAATGGTGTATAACACATTGAATTTCAAACGATTCCATCTCATTTAATTCATGCTTACTAAATTACCAATGGATTAACACAACTAACAAAACAAACGACAACCCCAACAACCACAACGAACCGAACCAAACCGAACCCACCAAAAGCAGCCACTACGGAAGCAACCGTCGATGTTGAGCGAATTGTCGAGGCCCAAACAGGTACAACTTATGCTCGCAAAATAACCATTAACCATGTCTATATATCTTAAGTGTTTGGCCAACTCGAGCGTTATCTATCGTATTGTATTATTATCATATATGGATCTGCTTGCTTTTCCCCCCTGTATTAATATGTGCTCTCTCTTCTTGTCTAGAGCGCGGCGCCACACCTGCGGCAGGAGACGGCCAGGAGGGTTATGTGACAAGGAAACACGAATGGGAATCGGCTACCAAAAAGGCTTCAAACAGATCATGGGATAAGGTACATGGAACTCGCACTGCTTCACAACATTCATCTCAAAAAAATGTCATATTGTATAGAGGGATTTAGAAATTGTTATCGTTTCCGAATTTACTTAGTGTATATATAATGTGTTGTTTAATTTCGATAAGATCAGGGCAAGATGTATCAAGCGCTTCGATATGGTTTAAGCTATCTACGCATATATCTATGTGTAGTGTACTCTATAGAGTTCTATTTGAACCCATGATATGATCAGGTTATATTGTGAAAATCTCAGATGTTTAGGCTTTTAAGCTCTAGAGCTATATAGTGTTTCGTTTGGGTTTTATATGAACCTATAGACAATGGTTGTTACCGACTTTGATAAGCATATAGAATAGTCTTGGTTTCACAATTTTGTAGAGTTGGAGAAATACTGTTCAATCGGTAGCATCTCTGGCTCTGGCAAAAGTTGATAAACCCAGTAAGCTGTATCTTTATGATCTATCATGTGTAACCAAACGTGCTACTTTGAGCATATAATAGGCTGTATATAATAGTCATATTCTAACAATTTCACAATGTATCATAGATAGTAAGTTGATAACCTCTGAATATGACGATAACCTCCAAATGCTAGGCTGTAGTTAATAGTTTTTCCCATAACTAAGGCTTACAATGTGTGTATTGACAAAGCTGCTCCAAGGAAAGCTAAGGAACCATTATTATAATATGGGCGTAACAGCCCCATCGGGTCAGAGCCTTAAGCACTAATTTGTCCTTATTTCCACTGCAGATCTTTTTGAAATCATAAACCAGCTATATTACGCCCAACCCAAAGCCAACTCTAGGGTTTCATATAGTCTATAAGATCATTATATAGCTCTAATTTGCCGACATGAACAAGTCAAACTAATACCTCTTGTATTTCCCCTCCAATAGGTTTATATGGCTGCACGAGGCGGACGTGTTTCGTTCTTTAAAGATCAGAAGGGTTATAAGAGTAATCCTGAATTGACCTTCCGCAGTGAGCCCAGCTATGATCTGCAAGGTGCTGCCATTGAAATTGCCAGTGATTACACCAAGAAGAAGCATGTATTGCGAGTCAAGTAAGTGCAATCCCCCCCGGCGTAAACTCCATATAGAACTTGATCCCAACTGATTTTTGGTCTATATCCTTTGCAGGCTCGCTAGTGGCGCTGAGTTCTTGCTGCAGGCCCACGACGACAGCGAGATGTCGCAGTGGGTGACCGCACTGAAGGCCCAGAGCGAATCGGCAGCTGTGGCGGCGAGCAGATCCCAGACGCTGCCCGCCACCTCACAAAAGGACGAACCAAAGCGCAGATCGTTTTTTACTTTAAAAAAGAAGTAAACTTTGCAACTTAGGAGCAGCTAATTCAAAAACAACAAACAAAAACAAATAACATTTAAAGCAAGAAAATTTACATATATATTTTTTTCATATATTTAATGCAAAAACAAAAACAAGAAACAACAAAAAATACTTATTTCATAAACGAAAAAAGCAACAAACAAGCAAAAACGTAAAACATTATTATGCTTATCAAATTGCACGATAAATACCGCTATTATTGATTAAACGTATGTATCTTATTTATTTAAACAAATACAAAGTAATATATAATATAAAAACGACAAAAAAAACACGCAAAAACACAAAAAACAAAACAAATGAGAAACAACTCGTCTCGTGTATGCATTTCAATGTATTCGATAAATAAACGAATTATTCCTCTAAAGTACACACCGCCCTTTGTTGTTGTTGTTATGCCTACCCCCCTCAGTGGTTGCTAGGGGGGATTGGGGGTGCGGTTTGTTACTGTCATTAACCCATTAACTTTTTTCGGGGGTTGTAAACTCTACTAGTTTCTTCGTTCAGGGTGTGCGAGTTCTCCGCCGACGACGCCGATGAGGTCATAATCGGGCGTTGCTGTTACATAACTTTTATAGAAATTGACAGCAATTCTGGTCACGCTGCCGCCAAGCCAGGCCAGCGCGCATTTATTATTCGCAAATGCGATGAAAAGTCTTGACCCAGTTTTAGTTTGCAACTTTTGTTTGCTCGCAACGCGCTGTTTGGCGCGCAACATTTGAAAATGTAAATAATGCTGCACAGTGCTGCCAACTCAAGAAAAGAAAGCTTCAAATTTGAATTGTGCCTGCTTAATAAGAGTGCTGCCAATTGTTATGCCAAAATTGAGGCACACAATTTGGCAATTTGTTCAATTTATCAAATGGACGCCTCGGTGAACCTGTGTATAGCGCACTGTACCGCCCAACAAGAGGCTGTGGGTTCGAGCCACACTCATGTCGATAGCAAAAAGCTGTCTCTTGGTGTAGGATTTGAAATTCAACCACGTAAATAAAGATCTGCACTGAAGTAAGCAGCTATAAAGGCAAATAGTGCTGCAGGCTGTGAACCGATGGGCTTGTTATGGCCAATTTAATAATTATTTATGGGATAATTTTTGCAAAGAAATGTCTATTCTAATTTAAAAATTTAAGCAGTTGCGCGCAGTGTTGCCAATACATTTTAAAGGCAAGTTGTCGAAATTCGATAGATTCTTGTGGGCAATTTTTAAATTATGCACAGCTGCTTTTCATTTCTTCAAACAAAATATATAACAGGCTATTAGTTTATGTTACTTTGTGCCAAAATGTTAGGCTTTTTAAGCTCATTGCACAGTAAAAAGTCTTTACCTAGCCACTTTTACATTTTTGTTTGTTCTTAAACCTCTGTTTGGCGCGCAAAATTTGAAATTTTAAGCTCTTGCGCACAGTGCTGCCAATACATTTCTAAAGCAATTTATCGAAAGTCGATAACCTTATGTTGACAATATTAAAAATAAGCACAGCTGCTTTTGCTGTGTTTAAACAAAATATATAACAAACGTTAAGTTTTTGTTATTTTGTGCAAAAGTTTAAAGCTTTCGACAGCAATTGCAGCTAGTGCTGCCACACTGTTTTGCACACAGCTTACATATCGATAGGCAGTGGCACTGCATTAGCAAGTTGGCAGCGCTCGTCAAGCAAGCAGAACAACGGCGACTGTTTAATTGATTAAATATTTCTAGTAAAACTTAATAGAATTCGGCAACTAAATTAAATTTAGTCAAATGTTGAATAATACAATCAATTAAATGTGCTGACAAGCCGAACGGACGAGTGCAAGTGTTAGTTTAATTAGCCCCCGAAGCAAAACCCACACACACACACACACACGCACACAGTTGCAAAAACACACACAGGGAGGACACAGAATTCCAGTTAGAATAACAACAACAACTAAACACAATGGGAAAATGAAAATGAAAACTACGTTTTATACATCGGTGTGTGTGTGTGTGTGTGTGTGTGTCGGTGTGTGTGTCAGTGTGTGTGTGTGACGACATTGAGCTAAGCTGCCGCCGCAACACCCGCCCACCGCCCACTCGGCCCACCCACAAAAACAAAAAGTACGAAAAAAAACATAACTCTGCTTCTTCTTCTCTTTCCAAACAGTGTTTTTGCTTGGCCTACAACAACAACAACAACAACAACAAGCTTATGCTAAACTTGCAACAACAACAAATAACAACAAAGCGCAGCAACAACAACATAAACAACAACAACGCCGAGTGCCATGCTATGGCCTTTTGCAGTGTTGTTGGCTCTGCCAAACTGTAAACAATTTGTCTAAGGCCAACAACAACAACGACAACTACAACAACAATTAGCAACAATATACATTCCCCCCCTCAGCCCAGCTGCAGCCGAGCACCTTGTACCGCCGCCCACTTGCCCCCACGCTCTGCTAACATGTTCAATCGATTGGGCAACACTGCTACTGCAGCAGCAGCTTCATCTGGCAACGTCGCCGGCGGCGGCGGCAGCATCGGCGTCCCACTGGAAGCGCCCGCTCAGTCCTGCAGCGGCAACAGCAATGCTGCTGCCTCTGCTGCTCCCGCCTCGACTTCTGCCAACGCCTCCAGCGCTGCCGCCGAACCACCCGTCACTGATCTCTATCTGCGCCCCTTGCCCTATTTGGACGCCAAGTGGCTGCGCGCCGATCTCATTGCCTGCCTGCGCAACGCCTGCGACGGCGCCGTGCTCTGGAATCATCTAATACAGGACTGCGAGCTTGTCTCCTCGCCCACAGCGCCGCTGCTCAATGCACGCGGCCAGCTGTCCTATCTGGGCGACGATGGCAAGCATTATTGTGGCGCCCAGGCGCTGCAGTGCGCCTGCTGTCAGCCGGAATACTGTGGCCCACTCTCCGCCTGCAATTGCGATGCCTGTCGACCCCTGGACTCCGACACAGCCATCAAGAAGCTCACCACGGCGGCGGCACAGCAGGCAGCCGCCGTGCAGCAAAATGCCACAGAGCTTACGCTCAGCAGCTGGATGTGGAGTCAGCCGCCCAGTCAGCAGGCCAAGCACGATTGCCAGCACACGCTCATCGAGGAGCTGCACGAGCTGGCGCTGCGTGCCGCGGGCAATTGCCTGTCCGCGCAGCAGCTGCGCCAGCAGCTCTACATCTACGAGCGCTATTTTGTGGCATTGAAACGCAGTCGGCAGCCAAAGCAGGCGGAGCCAGTGGCGACAGCACCAGCTGCTGCACTGCAGCAACAGCAGTCAGAGGACGGCGCTGCGACGCCAGCGGAGCAACAAACGGAAAAGTCGCTACAGGAGCAAAAGCAGCAGCAGCAGCAACAACAACAACAGCAACAGTTGGAAAAACAAGAGAAGCAGCGCCAGGAGACGGAACATGCCGCCTTGGGTCTGGCACGTGTGGGCACACGCGCCGCCTTGAACTTTAGCTTTGCCTTCTTGCGGCGCGCCTGGCGCTCCGGTGAGGACACGGAAATGTGCAGCGAATTGCTAAGTGAAGCGCTGGAATCTCTGCAGGAGTTACCCGAGGCTACGCTATTTGATTTCGGCATAGAAGTATCGCCGCTTTGGCTGGAAGTCATGGAGCGTTCCATAAAGTTTCTGCGGCTGGTGGCGCTAGGTGATCCCATGGGCGGACGCTGTTTGGCGCCTCTCCAAGACCGACATACGGCGCTTTGCCTGCTCTTGGAGCTGGGCGTGCAGAAGGGCACCTTGGCCGCCACGCTGGAGTGCGTGGTGCTGCTGCTCTTGCTCTGGGAGAAGGACAATGACAATGCGCTTGGCAATTCCAATGGTGATAATCGTGATATGCCCCGCAAGACAGGTGCGCCACTGCTGCGCATACTGCAGCGTTATCAGCGACTGGGCGCGGACACCAGCACGGGCAGCTCCAGCAGCTTGGCCAGTGCCGGCAGCAATGGCAACGGCGCTGGCAGCAACAGCGGCAGCAGCAGCGTGGAGACGACGCCCATGGCCAGCGCCACGGAAACTTTTCTGCGTTTTCTAATGCTGCCCAAGAGCAGCTCTGCAATTGTGGATTTGCGGCGGGCGGCAGTGGTCATCATCTCGCATCTGGATCGCCTGGTGCTGCCACATATGCCCAGCATGCTGTTGCGCCACTACAATGGGCTGACGCCACTGACTACGTTGGAGCAGCAGCGCGTCTATGCGCTGGGCTGGCCCTCGTTGGCCAAGGAGCAGCAGGGTTTCAATATGGAGCCGGCGCACAACTGGGAGAACACAGGCACGGCTGAGACGCCGCTGGCCACGCCGCTACTGCCCTGCAAGTTCCAGCTGCAGCAAGTAGTCTGTAGCGAGGAGCAGGTGCTGCTGCTCAGCCAGGAGGGCAAGCTCTACACCTGGCACATAGCCAAGCCCGAGACGGAGCCGCAGCCACTAGAAGCCGCCGAGCTAGCCAACGAAACGTTTACATCCATTGCGGCACACTGTGAGGGACGCCACTTTCTGGCTGTGGACAGTAACTGTAAGTCAGCCCAATCCTCTAGAGCAATAAGCCCAACTAATACAATTTTCTTTCATAATGCCAGGTAATGCCTATTCCTGGGGTCTGGGCGATGGTCATCGCTTGGGCCACGGCGATAACCACAATCGCGATGTGCCCACTAAGATCGAAACCCTGGTGCGTCGCGTCAAATCCGTCTACTGCGGCTGCACCTACAGCGCCGCCATTACCAATCGCGGCAATCTTTATACCTGGGGACGGGGCATTTACCGTGATGATCAATACCTGCCCGTCATGGTGACCGCGCTCAAGGATCAGGAGATTGTCGATGTAGCCTTGGGCAGCGGCGGCGATGTGCATACCTTATGCCTGACATCGGAGGGTCTGGTCTATGCCTGGGGTGACGGCGACTATGGCAAACTGGGCAATGCCAGCTGCAACAGCAGCCTCCAACCGCAGCTCATCGATTGTCTGCCGCGCGTGCAACGCGTCTTTGCCGGCGCACAGTTCTCGCTGGCGCTGACCACCGAGGGTCACCTCTACAGCTGGGGCAAGGCCTCCTGCCTGGGACATCAGCAGATCGAGCGTAATGTGCAGGGTTGCAGTGTGCCCAGGCTTATAACAGCGCTGCAGGTGAGTTCCCCCTCGAGCTGCACTTGAATCGGATGATCTCATTCATTCCTTATCCAACTTTCAGCACAAACGCATTGTCAATGTGGCTGTGGGCGTGGCTCATTGCCTGGCCTTGACCAGCAACGGCGAAATCTTCGGCTGGGGACGTAACGATAATCAGCAAATCTGCCCCGCCTCCGTCTGCAGCGAGCCACTGCTGCGTCTGCCCATTCCCGTCAGCCTGCCCACCTTGCCCGCCAGCGGCATGGCCTGCACCGCCGGCCAGAGCCTGATCTGGACACAGAGCACACGTCGCGGTGTGCCCATGCGCGCGCCCTTTGTCATCGATCTGGGTGAGCCCACATTTCGTCTGCTCGACCAGCTGCTGGGCATGTGTAGTGTCACCGCAGCCCAGGACAACCGCCAGACGCCCAACCAGGAGTCCGAGTGCATAGCTGTGGCCTCTTTGAATCTGGTGCGTCTCCAGCTGCTGGCGCTGATAGCCAACAATATCGAGCCTCGCCAGGTGGGACTCATCAGCGGCGGGCGACTCCTGAATAGCCTCAAGTCGCGCATCCTCAGCCTGGCAGGCGGCAGCCAAGTGTTGCGCACCATACAAGTTGCCGCCCAGCAGGCACTGCAGGTAAGCTAACGAATCTTGAACAAACCCCAGAGTTGTCTCTTATACCATACTCCAATCCTTTCCAGGATGGCTGGAGCATTCTATTGCCCACTGCCGCCGAGCGTGCTCAGACCTTAACGGCCCTCTTACCTTCGGAACCGGGTCAAGCCTGTTTGTCAGGACATCGTTTTATGACGGATTTGCTGGTCAGCTCCCTGATGACTGAGGGCGGCCTGGAGGCTGCACTGCAGCACGCCATTCACCTGGAGAGCAGCTCCTGCTCCACAGACTGCACGGATGGTGCACATTTGCCCTTGTTGCTGCTCATCACGCGGCTGCTGGGCAACAATGCAACCCTCACCCAGAGTCGTCTCTCGCTGGCCCTGCTGACCAAGCAGCAGCAGCTGGACGAGGAGCAGCCACATCAACTGCTGCCGACGAATCAGTCCAGCATTAGTCCCAGTCTATGCCTGCTGCATCGCTTCCAGCGTTTGCTCTTGGCGCACATACACCAGGCCGGCGAGGAGGAGGACACCACCGGTTCCGAGGCGCTGTTACAACAATATATGCATAGCCTAATCCCCGCCTGCGTTAGCACCTTGCAAATGGCTCACGAATTGGCCCTACAATTCCGTGAACCCAATGACAATGCGGCACTTGGCGTGCATCCTTTGGGCGCCGCGCTGAGCCGTGTCATGCAAACTGACATTTCGGATGCGCTGCTGCACGAGCTGCTCATCGGCCTGGTGCTGCTCAAGCGGGATCGACCACAGTGCCTGGCCAGCCTGCGCTGGGCGGAGCTCTTTCTGCCGCTACTGCGTGTGCTGGATCGTTTGAATCGTGCGCTGGGCGAGGGTGAGGTGCGCGACGGTGACGACATGGGCTGGCCGGGCATCATCTGCCGCGGTGGACCCAAAGGCACGGCGCCGTTGCCCAACACGGATCCCGAAACGCATTACGTCCGACGCGCTGATCTGGACAACATGCTGCTCGACGGCAGTCGCTGCATCATACTGGCGGGCTATGTGTGTGACATCACTGGCTACAGGTGGGTGGCGCTTACGTGGGATTCCCTGCCATTTCTCACCAATTTCCACTTCTATTTTACAGCTGTGAATCGGAGAATCTGCGTGTGCTGCTAGAGCTGGGTCTGGGCAAGGATCTCAGCAGTGAGCTGAGCACACCGGCGCATCGCAGCGCCATGGAACAACTGCTGCAGCAGCACAAGCTGGGCAAATATCTTGCAGCACAAGGTGGCAATGAGGAGAAGGTGAGCTGCTGCTAAAACCAAGCAATATGAACCACTTCCTAATCCTTGGCTTACACCTTTTACAGGCCACTGCACCTGGTGCTTCACGCTTGACACACTTCAGCTCGGAGTGCGCCTTGGCACAGCTGCTCGGCCTTGTGGCGCATATCATGTGCAATGGCCCCAGTCTGCAGCCGGCGGAGCTGCAGTGCCGTCAGCTGGACAAGTCCTCTTTGCTCAGCGGCGGCTTGCTGCTGCTCCAGCCCAGCAATCCCTTCGACGAGGAGAAGGGCGAGGCACGCAGCAGTCACAGCACCGCCGGCAATACGCCCACCGAGCCACAGCAACCGCTGCCGCCCACCGCGCAACGCCGTCACATTGGTGAACAGCTGCAGCATCGCGTTGATAGCTTCATTGCGGGCTTGGCCGAGGCACGCTTGGCTGATCCGCTGGTTACTGCTTGGCTGACGCTCACGGAACGCTACTGCAAGGCGCATAATCTGATGTGGCATCAGGAGTTTGCCACAGAGCATCCAGTGCAGGAGCTGGAGCGTCTGCTCAGCGCAGTGCTGCTGCGTCATCTGTGCTTGGGTGGCCTGGTGCTGGGTGTCCTGGAGCAGGCAGTGTTGTCGGCACAGGGCGAACAGCCGGCACCGTTGCCCCTGCAATTGCTGCCCAAGCAGCTGGGCGAGATTATACGTCAGGTGCACCAGGCCAAGTGGTCGGTGGTGCGTTCCCGCCAGCAGCTGAGTCGCAGCTACAAGGAGGTCTGTGCTCCCATACTGGAACGCTTGCGCTTTCTGCTCTACGAGGTGCGTCCGGCGGTGAGTCCACAACAGCGTGGACTACGCCGGCTGCCCATACTACAGAAATTACCACGCTTCCGCCTGCTGGTGCATCGCTTGCTGCAGGAGCTGCGCGCGGCCAAGCAGCAGCTGGCCAAACCGGAGGATTTGCTGAATGTTAGCATACAGCAACAGCAGCAGCAGGAGAAGAAACCCAAGCAGCAAAAGCAATTGGATGAGGACGAGGCACAGCTGCTGCGCCGGCTCAATGAACGCGATGTTGAACTGGACGAACAGCAACAGGATCTACTCATCTATGAGCACGAACAGCAGGAGCAACTGCAGCAGCAAAAGAAACCCAAAAAGCAGCAGCAGCTGGACGAGGAGGAATCACTGCTGCGTCGCCTCAATGAACGGCAGCTGCACCAGGCGGATGTGGAGCTGGATACAAATCTATTGCAGGACATTGTGGACTTTGCACTGCAGGACAACAGCGATGTGGAGACGGTGCGACGCGCCATGTACTGTCAGATGCAACGCTTCCAGCTGCGTCTCACCGGCCTACAGCTCATCCAACAGCTGCTCGAGCTGCACGGCCTGCTGGATGCTACACAATACAGCCTGCTCAATGGCTATTTGGGCTTGCATCTCAAATCCTCGGCGCAGTGCGGCGTGCTCGAGCAGCTAAACATGGTCAGCGCGTATCAGAAGACACGCCTGCTGCTGGCCCAGGCGGCTGTGCTGGACTGGGCAGTGCGCGAGCTGCGTCGCCTGGTCAATCAGGAGCAACAGGGCGCAGCACGTGGCAAGGACAGCAGCAATCTGAGCACCTATGTGCTGCTCAAGCGTCTGCCTCGTGCACGTTTTCTCATCAGCATATTTGGGCTGCTGGCCAAGGAGCTGGGCGCCAATGAGCTGGGGCTGCTCATCAACTCGGGCCTGCTGGGCACCGTGCTGGGCTTGCTGGCGCAGACCGGCGGCGAGGGCAGCCACAGTCGGCATGTCCATGAGCTGAGCGTGCTCTATGAAGACAGCGTATCCAAACAGAAGAATGGCAAGGAGCAGCTGAGTGGACCCGATCTGGCCAAGCTCATGAAGGTGGGCACGCGCATAATGCGCGGCGCCGACTGGAAGTGGGGCGATCAGGATGGCAATCCGCCGGGCGAAGGACGCATCATCAGTGAACTGGGCGAGGATGGGTAAGTGTCAGAAGCCTAATTACTTACCATAGCTAATCCTGACTGTCTTCTTGGTCTACTTAGTTGGGTGCGCGTCGAGTGGTACACCGGCGCCACCAACTCCTATCGCATGGGCAAGGAGGGCCAATATGATCTACAACTGGCGGAGACTTCAACAAATTCCAATTCCCCCACTGAGCCGGAACGCGATGATATAGATACTACCGAGCCGTTGCCCACCAGCGAATCTCATCCCTCCAAGCTGTTGCGTCACTGCGCCGCCAAGCTGCTGCAGATCGTGGCAGTGGGCAGCGGTCTGCATGGCGGTCAGCTGGACAAGCATGCGCTGCGTGGCATCACCAGCATGTTCTGCGCCATGCTCGACCCCAAGCCCGCCTTGGCCAATGTGGTGCATTGTCTGGGCTGGCTGAATCTTGGTTTCATACGTGCCATAGCAGGTGAGTCACCCTGCCCTCGCTTCATTCCCTATGATACTCATTGCTGTGCCTCTCCAGGTGACTGTCCACGTCTGTGCCTGGAGCTAAGCACACCCAGCTGGTTGGCGCATTACTTTGCTCTGCTCGAGCAGCCGGCGGGCAATGAACGCGGTGTTTATCGTCAATTGCATTGTCTGCGTCTGATGCAGTGCATCCTCTCGCAATGGTCTGCGGAGCAGGAGCCACGCATGACCGCCTTGGTGCGTCAGCTTTTCGCCACGCTCGGACGCATTGCGCTGCATTGTCCGGGTGACTTGTCACTACAGGCACAGCTGGGCGGGAAATCCCGTGTGCTGCTCACCGCCTCCCACTCGGGCAGCGTGGCCGAGGAGCTGGTGGCACTGCTGCGTCGCCTGCATACGCTGCCCCACTGGAATGCTGTCATCAACTCGTTTTTGGCACAGAAAATGTGCGTTGCCGCGGAACTTCTACAGGGTGAATCTCAGCCAGCCACACTGGATGCCGAGCACGGCTTTGTGCTGGGCGTGCTCAGTGCCATGGGTGGCTATGATCTGCGTCCACGCGTGGGTCTGCAATGCTTCCACGAAGGCAGCCCCATGATCATAACCAGTTTTACGCACAAAGGACTCTGCTTCCTGGCGCACAGCAACAGCAGCAACAGCAATGCCTCCGGCTTGGTCAAGGTGCCGCTGGTCAACGTGCTGCCCCAGCTGGACTACAGCGTGTTTAGCCTGACGCGTCTGCCCATGAATGAGATGCTGCTGAATGCCTGGACTGTGCTGCTCTATGGCGCCGCCAGTCCAAGCACAGGCAAGGCACAGTCAGCTGGCACAGGCGCAGCTGCCAGCCTGGAGCTGCTCAATGCCAACGAGGGACGCCTGGATGTGGGTTTGCTGCGCAGTCAGCAGCTGCAGCTGGCGGTGCTGCACACCAACGGCGTGCTCTACAGGCATCAGGCGGCATTGCGCAAGATACTCAAGCAGCGAGCACCCGCCGGGGTCTATCACAGTCTGGAGGGCAATGAGGACACCGAGCCGGAGCCCGAGCCGGAGGTGGATAGAGAGCGGGAGCGGGAGCGGGAGCGTGAAAGGGAGTTGGAACTGCAGCAGTCGGAACAGTCGGATATGCAGTCACAGCACAATAACAACAACAACAATGCCCATAATACCAACAGGTGGGTGCACTTGGCCACGCTCCAAGCCCAATCTTTATTAATCCAATCTCTGCTCCACTTTCAGTGAATACAACAACACCAACAATTGCAACAACAGCAATAACAACAACAACATGAGTCCCAACTGCAACGACAGTCCACAGCCCCAGCCAGCACTTCAGCTGCAGCCTCAATCCGCACCCGCATCCCAGGCACAGCCGGAGCAGCTCCTAGTGCAATGCCTGCTGCTGCGCGCCACTCAACCCTCGCCCGTCAAGGCCTGCTATAACTACTCCGATCTGTCCACAGCGGCACTCAATTGTGTCCAATCGCTGGCCACTGAGGCGCATCAGCAGCTCAATCGTCTGGAGGATCAGCAGCAACAGCTGCAGCCGCTGCAGCTGACCAGCCCCGCGCAACCTACCATGGTGCATGGCATACCCGTTTACAACAACTTCAGCAAGCAGCAGCAGCAGCAGGCCAAGGCACAGCAGGAGTCGCAGTGCACGCCGGAGCAGCAGCAGCAGCAGTCCAAGGAGCTGCAGCAGAAGGAACAGCAGAAGGCTGCAGCCACAGCTCTGGCCAGCGATGCGCAGCTCATCGAGCAGATTATGGAAATGGGTTTCACGCGACGCACTGTGGAGTTTGCCCTAAAGCAGCTATCGCTGCAGCCGGAGATTGTGCCCCCAACGCCAGAACAGATTGTCCAATGGATACTCGAGCATCCCGATGTGTGTGCCAATACCATTGAGGAGCAGCCCAATGTAACCGACTCGGAGGCGCGACCCAACAGCTGCAACAGCAACAGCGGCACCAGCTCCAGCGCCTGCTCACATGGCGGCAATACCAGCAGCTCCAGCGTCTCCTCCTCGGACACTGTGGAGGGTGCCCAGCAGTCGGTTGCCGCGCCCATTGTCCAGAAGTACCAATCCCGCAAGGATTTCCAGTCGGCGGAGCATTATGCACTCTATGTGCGCGGCCTGGTGCGGCCCGGCATGCTGGTGCGCTGCTGCCGCGACTTCGAGGAGATCAAGCAGGGCGACATGGGCACCGTGCTGATTGTGGACACCGAGGGCTTGCACGATCTCAATGTGCAGGTGGACTGGCGCGAGCACGGCAGCACCTATTGGGTTTGCTTCGTGCACATCGAATTGGTCGAGGCCCCGGCCACGCCCGCCAGCGGTGCCGTCGTTCGCCCACCACCGCCCATCGCAGTGGGCGCACGCGTGCGCCTGCGTAGCCAGCTGAGTGCCAAACGCTTGAACGGCACAAATCGACAGGATTACGGTCATGTGACTGCGCTGCGTGGCAAGCAGCTGAGTGTTGAGTTCCCGGATCAGCCTACTTGGCAGGGACACATAAACGACGTGGAAGCGTTGCCGCCACTGCCCGCCAATCCCAGTCCGCATGCGGCGTCGGTGCAGCTCATCGAGGATTGGTCACGTTGCATTCGCTCGCTCAGCGTCAGCTCCAACGAGTCGGCAGCCAAGCATCTGCTCGACGGCAGCGGGCTGGCCTGGCAGAGCTGCTCCACCGGTCCCTGTCGCCATTGGATACGTCTGGAGCTGCACGATCGCATCCTAGTGGAGAGTCTTACCCTACGCGTGAGCCCCGATGACCATTCCCACATGCCCTCGCTGCTGGAGGTGCGCGTCGGCGAGTGTGTGGATAGCCTGAAGGAATACACCTGGATACCGGTGCCGGCGACCACCAGTCGTGTGCTGCTCATGCAGCAGGTGCCCATCTATTATCCCTGGATCGAGATTGTCGTCAAGCAGTGCCAGAACAATGGCATCCAGTGCAAGGTGCACGGCCTGCAGTTCATAGGGCGCCGCCAGCAGCCCGACATCCAGCACATCCTGGCCAATGCGCAGTTTTTGGCCTGTGAATATGGCGCCAACGGCAGCACCGTCTCGCCCAGCACCGCCACCACAACCTCTTCCAGCGCCACTGGCAATGCGGCCGCCAATGCCGCAGATGCTGTCACCGAGCAGGCGGTGCAGGAGGAGCTGCCCTGCACTGTTATGGTCTGGGGCCTCAACGACAAGGAGCAGCTGGGCGGTCTTAAGGGCTCCAAGGTAAAGGTGCCCACCTTTTCGCAGACCATCAGCCGCCTGCGTCCCATACACATAGCCGGCGGCTCCAAGTCGCTGTTTGTGGTCAGCCAGGACGGCAAGGTCTATGCCTGCGGCGAGGGCACAAATGGACGTCTTGGCCTGGGTGTCACCCACAATGTGCCACTGCCCCACCAGCTGCCCGTGCTGGAGCAGTACGTGGTGAAGAAGGTGGCCGTGCACTCGGGCGGCAAACATGCGCTGGCCCTGACCATGGACGGCAAGGTCTTCAGCTGGGGCGAGGGCGAAGATGGCAAGCTCGGACACGGCAATCGCACCACGCTGGACAAGCCGCGGCTCATTGAAGCATTGCGCGCCAAAAAGATACGGGACATAGCCTGTGGTTCCTCCCACTCGGCGGCCATTAGCAGCCAGGGCGAGCTCTACACCTGGGGCCTAGGAGAGTACGGTCGATTGGGACATGGAGACAACGCCACACATCTAAAGCCCAAGCTGGTGACAGCGCTGAGCGGACGTCGGGTCATACAGGTGGCCTGCGGCAGCCGGGATGCACAGACGCTGGCCCTCACCGAGGATGGCGGTGTCTTTAGCTGGGGCGACGGCGACTTTGGCAAGTTGGGACGCGGCGGCAGCGAAGGTTCCGCCACGCCACACGAGATCGAACGACTCTCCGGCATTGGTGTGGTGCAGATTGAGTGTGGCGCCCAGTTTAGCTTGGCTCTGACGCGCGCCGGTGAGGTCTGGACCTGGGGCAAAGGCGACTACTATCGCCTGGGCCACGGCGGGGATCAGCATGTGCGCAAGCCGCAGCCCATTGCCGGCTTGCGTGGACGCCGCGTCATTCATGTGGCCGTCGGCGCACTGCACTGCCTGGCCGTAACGGATGCGGGCCAGGTGTACGCCTGGGGCGACAATGACCACGGCCAGCAGGGCAGTGGCAACACGTTTGTGAACAAGAAACCCGCCCTGGTCATAGGCCTGGATGCGGTGTTCGTCAATCGCGTTGCCTGCGGCAGCTCGCACTCCATGGCCTGGGGCTTGCCCAATGCCAGCCTGGACGAGGAGAAGCGCGGACCCGTGCCCTTTGGCTGCACACGCGACCCGCTCGGCGGCAGCAGCTTGGGCATTTACGATGTGGATGAGGAAGGCGATGAGGCAGCCAAGGCCGCAGCTGCCACCAGCTCAAGCTCCAGTGCAACCAGTTCTTCCATTGCCGCCGTCTCCGTCATGAGCAACAACATACCCAGTTTAAGCGAGAGTCTCGCCCTGGAGACGCCAGCCGCACGTCAGGCTGCCTTGGGGCACGTGCTGCGCGCCATGAGCATACTGCAGGCGCGTCAGCTGATCGTGGCCGCCTTGACCAGCCACAGCAAGGTCAACTACAAAGAGTCCTCCTCGACCACGTCACGCCAGCCAGCGGGCGCCTCGCACAACGAACTGGAGGAGCAGCTGAACAATGCGGCGGGCACGACGACAGCGGCCATTTCACAGGGCGGCGGCGAGGCGCCGGCAGATGTCAACGATGTGGCCTTGCTGCCGGAGCCGCACAATGGCGCCAGTCCCGAGCTGGAGGCACCGCCGCTGGCACAGCCACAGCTCATGAGCGCCTTCCAGAGCCTGACGGGCTCACTTTCCATGTCCGGCATTTCCATGGGCGGCTCCCATACGCGCATGTCTGCCAGCGCCATGTCCGTAATGGCGGCCACGATGACACAGCAGGAGGAGATGCTGGCCCAGTACACGCACAACCATGGCCTGGATGACTTCGCCCAGCTGCTGCAGGAGCCGGAGGCCAAGAGTCTCGTCGAACTGCTCAAGTTGGCCGTTTGCGGACGCTGCGGTCCGCCCAGCACGGCGCAGACCATAGCCGAGACGCTAATCTCGCTGAGCAACAATCCGGCCATTGCCTCCATGCTGCTGGAAACGTGCATCACGGAGCTGGAGGATCTGTGCACGTCGCGCCACTGCCTGGGCAAGCAGCCCAAGCCCATCATGCAGGAGAGCAGCCATCCGTACGTGGACAACATGAATATCAGCGGCACCGTGCGTATTCCGGGCGCCGAAATGCTGCGCATCGAGTTCGATAGCCAATGCAGCACGGAGAAACGCAACGATCCGCTCGTGCTGATGGATGGCTCCGGCCGAATGCTGGCCATGCGCTCCGGCCGTGAGTTTGCCCATTGGGCACCGGAGCTGCGCATACCGGGCGATGAGCTGCGCTGGAAATTCTGTTCGGACAGCTCGGTGAATGGCTGGGGCTGGCGTTTCTGGGTGCACGCCGTCATGCCGGCCGCCACGCTGGGCGAGAATGGCTCCGATCGCGCCGTCCTATCGCAACCGTCCATGGCTCTGGTTATGGCGCTGCTCGATGCTCGCTTGGTGCCGCGACAGCCGCAGGTGCTGCTACGCCTGGCGGCCGCCTTGGCGTCCTGCGCCCAGTTGGGCGTGCTCAACACTGCACAGCGGATTTGGGCGCTGCGCAAGCTGCACTCCGTGCTGCTGCTGGAGCAGGCACCACGACCCCAGGAGCCCGCGCTGGCGGCCATACTGATGCCGCTTATACCGGAGCTTCTGCGTCAATATGAGTACGAGGAGCCGCAGGTGCGTGGCGGCATTCACCTAATGCACTCGGATTACTTCAAGACCTTGGCCGCCTTGGCCTGCGACATGCACCTGGATGCATCTTTGCCCAGTGGTGGGCGCAGTGAGTCTCTAACCAGCGGCACCACTGGCAGCGGCAGCGCCTCCGCGGAGGTGCACAAATGGGCCTGGTTCCGGCGTTATTGTGTCGCCGTGCGCGTGGCTCAATCCTTGATTCGCCGCACGGAGCTGCCGCGCCAGTTCTGTCTGGAGGTGCGCAAGAAGTTCGCTGAGATGTTGCCCGCCGCAGCGGCTGCAGCAGCCTCGCCAGGCGGTTCCCTGCTCAACTCGACGACGTCGCTTTCCTCCAGCACAGCCAGCAATGCCTCCGCCACGGATCAGCAGGAAGTTTATATTGAGCACCAATGTGGAATTCAGCAACCGCTGCCGCTGCAGCAGCATGAGGATCACACACTGTTCCAGGGGCCACACGATGCCCAGCTGCTGCAGTGGCTCAACCGGCGCCCTGACGACTGGGCGCTGAGCTGGGGCGGCGCCAGCACCATCTACGGCTGGGGACACAACCATCGTGGCCAGCTGGGCGGCTTGGAAGGCAGCCGCATCAAGACGCCCACGCCGTGCGAGGCGCTCAGCCTGTTGCGTCCCGTGCAGCTGGCGGGCGGTGAGCAATCCCTGTTCGCGGTCACCGCCGATGGCAAGCTGTTTGCCACCGGTTACGGCTCGGGCGGGCGCCTGGGCGTCGGAGGCAGTGACTCGTGGGCCATACCCACGCTGCTGGGCTCGCTGCAGCACGTGTTCGTCAAGAAGGTGGCCGTAAACTCCGGCGGCAAGCACTGCCTGGCCCTGACCACCGATGGCGAGGTGTATGCCTGGGGCGAGGGTGAAGATGGCAAGCTGGGACATGGCAATCGCATGAGCTACGACAGACCCAAGCTGGTGGAGCACCTCAATGGCATGAGCGTGGCGGATATAGCCTGCGGCAGCGCCCATTCGGCCGCCATTACGGCCAGCGGACACGTGCTGACCTGGGGCAAGGGGCGTTACGGTCGTTTGGGTCACGGCGATTCGGAGGATCAGCTGCGTCCCAAGCTGGTAGAGGCGCTGCTGGGCTATCGCGCCATAGACATAGCCTGCGGCTCCGGCGATGCGCAAACGCTGTGCATTACGGATGACGACAATGTCTGGAGCTGGGGCGACGGCGACTACGGCAAGTTGGGACGCGGCGGCAGCGATGGCTGCAAATTACCCTATAAAATCGAGAGCCTGGCCGGCTTGGGCGTCGTCAAGGTGGAGTGCGGCTCACAGTTTTCCGTGGCGTTGACCAGATCCGGCGCTGTTTATACCTGGGGCAAAGGTGACTTCCATCGCCTGGGCCATGGCACTGTGGATCATGTGCGTCGTCCCAAGAAGGTGGCGGCGCTGCAAGGCAAGAAGATTGTCTCGCTGGCCACGGGCTCTCTGCACTGCGTCGCCTGCAGCGAAACGGGCGAGGTGTACACCTGGGGCGACAATGATGAGGGCCAACTGGGCGATGGCACCGTAACAGCCATACAACGACCTCGCCTGGTGGCCGCGCTGTCCGGCAAGCACATTGTGAAGGTCACCTGCGGCTCGGCGCACACACTGGCGCTGTCTACATCGCAGCTGTGCGAGCGTTTGCGTCCGCTGCCCAATCCACCGCTGGAGTACGATCTGGTGCGTGAACTGTCGCCGGAGACGCTGCATGCGCGCCTCATACTGCTGCATCACTTCTCGGAGCTGCTGTGCCCCAGCCTGGCAATGCTGCCCATATCGGGAGATCTCAGTCTGGGCGCGCTCAAGGATGTGCTGGTCTACAACATCAAGGAGGCCGCCTTTCGCAAGGTCATACAGACCACCATGGTGCGGGACAAGCAGCATGGTCCGGTCATCGAACTGAATCGCATACAGGTCAAGCGTTCCCGCAGTCGTTGCAATGGCCTCGCGGGCATCGATGGCATGAAGAGCGTCTTTGGCCAGATGGTGCAGAAGTTGCCGCTGCTGACGCAGGAGGCGCTGGCGTTGCCGCATCGCGTGTGGAAGGTGAAGTTTGTGGGCGAAAGCGTGGATGACTGCGGCGGTGGTTATAGCGAATCCATTGCGGAGATGTGCGATGAGCTGCAGAATGGCAGCGTCCCCCTGTTGATAAGCACGCCCAATGGACGCGGCGAGGCTGGCGCCAATCGGGATTGCTTCCTGCTCGATCCGACGCTGACTTCGGTGCTGCAGATGAACATGTTTCGGTTTCTGGGCGTGCTCATGGGCATTGCCGTGCGCACTGGTTCACCATTGAGTCTTAAGTAAGTGGCAGTTACGCCATATCCTCTTGATTCCATACTAAAACTGCTCCTCTTTCAGTCTGGCAGAGCCTGTCTGGCGTCAGCTGACGGGCGAGTCACTGCGTCCTACGGATTTGACCGAGGTGGATCGCGATTATGTGGCCGGCTTGCTTTGCATACGCAACATGGATGATGATCTGAAGCTATTCAATACGCTGGAGTTGCCTTTTTCCACCTCCTCAGCACGTGGCCATGAGGTGCCACTGTCCACCAGATATACACACATCTCGCCCAGAAATCGCGCGGAATATGTGCGCCTGGCCTTGGGCTTCCGGCTGCATGAATTCGATGAGCAGGTGAAGGCGGTGCGCGATGGCATGTCCAAGGTGATACCCGTGCCGCTGCTCTCACTGTTCTCCGCCGCCGAGCTGCAGGCCATGGTCTGTGGCTCACCGGATATACCGCTGGGTCTGCTCAAATCGGTGGCCACCTACAAGGGCTTTGATCCCAGCTCAGCGCTGGTGGGTTGGTTCTGGGATGTCATGGAGGAGTTTACCAATCAGGTGGGTAGTCGCCATGGTCATGTCTAAGCAGTATCTAATGTTGCCTCTGCAGGAGCGTTCCTTGTTCTTGCGCTTTGTCTGGGGACGCACTCGCCTGCCGCGCACCATAGCCGATTTCCGTGGACGCGACTTTGTGCTGCAGGTGCTGGAGAAGACGCCGCCCGATCATTTCCTGCCCGAGAGCTATACATGCTTCTTTCTGCTCAAAATGCCGCGCTATTCCTGCAAGGTAAGTGCCCAAAGTTGGGTATATTTTAAAGATTTATCGATTAATCGATTGTTTTCCTGCACAGGCTGTGCTGCTCGAGAAGCTCAAGTATGCCATACACTTCTGCAAGAGCATTGATACGGATGAATACGCGCGCGTTGCCATGGGCGAACCCACCGAGGCGACTGGCAGCGAGGACAATAGTGATCTGGAATCGGTTGCCAGTCATGACGGCTAGATTGGCATGTGTTATCGATCGATTTGTTGCCTATCGATTCAACGCTCGACAACAAACAAAAAGACAGAACGAATCTTATATTATATTATTATTATTATTATTATTATGGGAAAAGCAGCTGCTGTTTTTAGTATTAAGTACCAAAAATTTCAAGCATCACATGAAACGCACTTGAGAAATGCATTAAAATACCGGAAAAAGCAGAGAACAAGAAATCTAGGTGATTTATCGATTGCCAGCTTAATCGATTATTAACGTTTTAGGCCAACAATCGTTTAGCAATTAGCAATTTGCACGCAAAAATGCAACAAAAGAAAATAGAGAAAATTGCACTTTGCATAGAAAAGAAGGAAATAGTCAAGGGGGGAAAAGACAGAGATAGCAAATGCAGAGCGGAGAGAAGTGGCAGAAGGAGAGGTAGGATTAGCTTGTAAGCGTTGGAGAGAGAAGGCTATACAGAGATTGATATTGAGACGACACCAAAAAAGCAAAAAATATGAAAAAAATGCAAAAAAAAAATAAATTAAAACAAAAAAAAGGTTAAAAATGTTATTTCCATATTGCGCATAAATGTTAGTTACAACTTCACACTCATAACTATATATATATATATAACTATATATGTATATATATGTACACACACACACACACACACACCTACACACACACAGGCCCAAATGCTTAGCTTACCTATTGCGGGATCGTCGCGCTTTCCTGCCTCGAATCAATCTGGGATCCCCGCGTCCAGTTGATAAGAAGATATATTGATATTGATATTAAATTATGAAAATAAAAGAGAAAAGAAAACTAAAGACAAAAGTATAAATTATATATATATATACACATCTATATATATATATATACATATACATAAATATAAAATAATCTATGCTAATGATGATCAATTCTAGTTCGTGTGTTTTGAACAAGCAAAAAACTGAAACTGAAACTAAAACTAAAGAAAAAAGATATTTAAAAACAAAATAAAAAATTAAATGCAAAAAAGTTATTAATTTGTTGTCAATCAATCAATTTTTTGATTTCCAATACAATTTTCGAAGCCGTCAGACTGTTATATAGTTAGGATACACTTAATTATATCATTCTTTCAAGTTTACACGTTATAAGTTACATGAGTTAATCTATCAATCATTCAATCTATCAGCTTATATTTCAGACAGTTTGTCTGCAAGCAAACAATCAGTCAAGCAGTTCAACAATCTGTTTGAAATCAATCAATTTATTAGGCTCAGTCAATCGGCATGACACTCAATCAAACAAACTTAAAAGTCAAGCAATCAGTCGATCCGTCAATTAATCAAGTATTTCAAAAATTTTTCAGATGTGTCAAGCAAACAGTCAGAACTTTTGTATATGAAGAGAAATAATTCCTAAAGCGCTGTTGATTAGCCAGTGAGGCAGTCAATCAATCAATCAATCAACAAGTTCAGCACTCAGCCAAACGACACATTGAAAGTAGTATAGTAAGCGACTGTCTAGTAGTCAGTAACGAACTCAATCAATCAAACAGGCGCAGTCAATCTGTGTATCAATCAATCAAGCTGACAGTCAATCATAAGAAGAGTGATAATAGTAAGAGACTGACATTTAGTAAGGCAATCAAACAATTCAGCGTAGTCAATCTGTATATCAATCAATCAGGCTGTAAATAAATTTGAATATACAATGTTCGGATAATGTATGTATTTCGCCAAAGCAATGCTTTAGGTTTGGATACACCAAAAAAGAGAATGGAAATGGAGTTTCATTTAGTCAGTAAGGCAGTCAATCAACCTGTCAGACTCACTCTGTATATAAATTAATCAAGCTGTCCATTTTTATATATAAGTGAGGAGTGACATTGGTGGGTGACTGTTGTTGTCAATAAGAAAGTCTATGTATCAACCTGGGGCAGTCAATCACTGTGTCAATCAGTGAGCTAGAGCTGATGCATTAACAAATTAGTATATGAAAAGAGAGAATGATAGGATACTACGATTTAGCCAGTAAGACAATCAATCAATCAGGCGTATTCAATCAATCAAGCTGTCAGTCAAATAGTTTATATATATGGAGAATGCTGGGTGACTGTCATTTAGTCAGTAATACAGTCAATCAGACAACCACTGTAGCAATCACAACTTTAACAGCAGCTAACAGATTTCAGGTGAATACAATCACTCTCAGTCAGCAAATTAGTATATGAAAATAGAGAATGATATGATAAAGCCAGTAAAACAATCAATCAATGAGGCGCATTGAATCATGGTGGGTGACTACCCCATTTAGACAGTAACATGACCAATGAATCAATCATTGTATGAATTAATCAACTTAAATAACAGCTAACAAATTTTAAGCGCAATCAATCAGTATATCAATCAGTCAACAAATTTCACTCAATTTGTTTATAGTAAGGGAAACTCATTCACCGCACGGAGATTAAATACTCTTATTCCGAATCCATAATCTCCAGAGTTTTCTCTCCAAATTCATGCTCAAACCCTAGATTTTCCTATCCAACAATTCTACACCCAATCCTCTTCGGCTTTCACCCAATCTGTGGATTTGTTGAAAAACCGGAAAATGACTAAGGATTAACATTTTTTTTGTTTCAGTTTATTCGCATTGCTTTGATTGATCACATGAAATTTAGATGCAAGTGTAAGCCCCATGAATGAAAGTACTGGCCAAAGGAGACGACTATCTGCCGATAAGTTCGCCCTCTTCTTTCCGTATCCCTAAGTTAGTCCTTGTCCTCGTGTCCGTGTCTGCGTCCGTGTCCTTATCCTTATCCTTTCTATGCAAATGGTATCGCTTCTTTTGCTGTACGGCGTTCACTCCTCGTAATCCTCGAAGAACATCTCGGAGGCGAAGTCGTCGTCGAAGCAGCGGTAGCGTGACTGGGGTTGATCCTCGGAGAAGTTCGGATCATCGGGGTCGGAGCCGCTGCTGCTGGTGGGCACGCAGGAGCGCGGTGCAGTGCGTCGTGTTTGGCGATTGAGCAGCTGGTTGTCAGCTTCGTAGTCATTGTCCTCTTCCACTTGCTCGACGTTGACGTTGTCGCCGCCGGTGGTGGTGGTGCCGGCGGTGCAGTTGGTGCAGCAGGTGCAGTTCTCGTCATTCTCAATGCCAACGGCACTGTTTGATACCGCAGCTGGCGGAGTATCGCCGATGACGGCGCCAATGACGTTGCGCATCACACGGGATGCAGCCTCCTGCATCTGTGTGAAGATCTCGCGCGCCGGATGCACCTCGTCCGTTTGGGCTGGGCTGACCGCGCTGGCAGCAGCTGGCGTTGCAGCGTTAGCAACAGCCGCTGCGGCAGCTGCAGCCGTTGCACCAACGTTGCCAGGAGTTCCACTGCATTGCTGCTGCGCTATGGGCGGTGAGGGGGACATTTTGTCCGAATGGCGATGCGTGTCCTCGCAGGGACATCTGCGTCGCGGCTGACCACTGCCACCGCCAGCGGCCGGCGGTGGCGACGGCGGTGGCGGATCCTCGCGGCTGCACCGATCGTTTTCGTGGCCACCCGAATGGCGATCACTGTGCCGTTCCCGGCACACCGAGCAATCCTTCTCGCCATGTTCCGGCTGGATGTGCGGATCGTTGGGCTCATCGCAGCTGCATGGCTCCTGACCCTTGTCGCCATCTTTGGGTGCACCCTTTGTGCGACGCACCCGATACAGCAGATAGAAGACGGCCAAAGTGGCATACGTGACCTTTGCTACCTAAGGATGGGGGAGGATGGAAGGAAGGAGAGAAGGAGGAGCAGGAGTTGGGGGATTAGTATTTCACCCTGTCCCTTCGCTCTCCCGGTCTACTTACATTCGCACGGCCATTCATTGTGGTGCTATTGAAGTACTTCTTGAAACCACTGTCTGCCATTTTTGCGTATCCTTCGCTGGCTTTAGCAAGCTTTGTCTGATTTGGTGGGGGAGTGGGAGAATGGTAGGAGTGTGGGTGGACTGGAGTTGTTGTCAGTTGTTGTCTGGATCCGGGTCTGATCTGGTCTGATTTGGTGTTCCTTAAATTTTGTGAGCAAACCTTGACTGTCGCCTGAAACTCAGCAGCTGCAGCCTACTCCGTCCGACGTCTAAACCGAAATAGTACTGAACCCTAAAGTGTACCCCCCCCCCCCCCCCTCCACATGCGAGTTTGAACCCATGGGCCTACTTTGATTCCGAAATTTTTAACATATAATGGAAATGTGTTTTCCAAGCTTGTTTCAACTTGGTTTATCGGATCAAAGTAGGCTCAGCTCTATTCGTCCCACTTTGATGTGAAGGTGTCCAGTTCGAAGGGAACCCAAGGAACAGTATTACTGTATTGTGTGAACATTCGATTGTATTGTGTCTAATATTAACAAGTCAGAATCTGAGAGAACAAATAGTTTGAGTTTTCCGAAAAAAATTTAAATCGTGCTCCCGATCGCCAATAGCATTTGCAGATTCTTGGATCCAACGATGTCGGACCACTTCAAGTTTAACAAGATTTTTGATAGCAACACATTGCGCGGACGCGCCAACGTAAGTGCCTCCCATTCTTCCAACTATTAGTCCTTCCTTTGGTCCAACTCTTCTGTTTTACAGGTTGCCAAAGCCACCTGGGCCTCCGTAGGACTCATCTATGTTCTGGTCAAAATGCGTCGTCGTAACGCCAAGCGTCGCGAGGCCATCAAGTACTGCAAGGGCTGCCAGCAAAAGCTGTTCCAGTAATCCTCTTGCCCTCGTCCACGCCCCCACCACCACAGCCCCCCAGAAGATTTGATGCATACCGAACTTGCTCCCAGCTCCGACACAAAGGGAAACCCGCCAAATTAAGATAATCGAACAGCCCCCAAACGTCCTTCAAGTTACGCGTTGAACCAAATCCCTTGTGTTTCGTTATGCGTTCAATCAAATTGTTTTCCCAAACTTTTCGAATATTCCTACTAAATGATGTAATCATTATATAACTAAATTCGGGAGGTATTCCACGAATAATGAAGTTCTTGTTCCTAAAATTTGTGTTTTTATTTAATTTTGGAGTTTTCCGATTTTTTTTCAGCTTCTGCTTCTATATTTGGGTTTGCTTCTTCCTTTTTCCTTGCCATATCTCAATTATTCTCTTATATCTGATTATACCTATCTCCACTTCTTATATTACGACTTCCCGCTTCGCTTCTAATATTGTTTTAATATCAGTTTCTTTGATGCTTTGCTTCTTCTAGAGCTTCGACAGATGCTTTCTCCATCATCGTCATATCCTTAAATTCTATGAATTCTCATCTTTCCTTCGCTGCATTCTTCTACGCTTCACCTTAACCTCAATTTCCTTAAAACTTAGTTTATCCTCAACCACAACATTTACACTCTTTCCCCCTTTTGCAACCCGTTTTGATGTTTCTTCCAGCTTCTCTTCTCGCTGCTTTCTTCTGTCTGTTTCGTAAGCTTATTGACATTTTCATCAATTGTAACCCAAAATTATCAAATCTATTTCATGTCGAATGCGATTCAGAACGTGATTATATGCGATAGTTGTGAATGGAGACCTCTGATTTCAGTTAAACGGTAAATTATATATAATTAAGAACCTTAGCCGAATACACTGAAAGAAATCTTTGAAGTGAAACATCAAGCTAAAGGCGAAAAACAAATATCAACGCGAAGAATATAGAGAAGGAGGAGGAAAAGAAGGATAGATGAAAGAAGAAAAATGAAAGAGGAAGGAAGAAAAAACGAAGAAAGAAAAAGGGAAAAACAGTTAAGATGAAAGAATGAAGAAAGTAGAGAGAAGAAAGAGGAAGGATGAAAAAAGAAAGATACAAGAAAAAGGAAGAGGGGTAAACTATGAAAGAAGAACTAAGAAATTTAGAAATAAGTAGGAAGAAAGTGGAAAGACAAAAGTATAAGAAATGAAGAAGGAGGAAAGTTAAAAGAAGAATAAAGAAAAAAGAAAGAAAGAAAAAAACGAAGAAAGAAAATAGGGGTAAGATGAAAAAAGAAAAAAAGGAGAGAGAAGCGGATGGGTGAAATAAGAAAGAGAATGCAAAAAAGACGTAGGAAAGAGAAGAAAGGTGAAAGAAGAAGGAAGAAATAAGTAGGAAGGATGAAAGAAGAATTGAGAATGATGAAAGGAAAAAACAAAAAAGAAATATCAAATAGGAAAGAAGATGGATGGAAGAAGAAAGAGAAAAAAGAAAAGAAGAAGGGAATTGGAAAAAAGAAAGAGGAAAGAAAAAATAGACGAAAAAAAAGGAAGAAAATAGAAGGAGTGAAAAGCCTAAAAAGCGACAAAGGAGAACATTTTGAAGAAAATAGAAGAGAAAATACAGAAACGGTAGAAGAATTAGGTCATTGGTTAGGTTAAGAACGGTTAGGAGCGGAATTCAAATTTTCACCTCTTGCCAGTGATGTTATATTCACTATTCTCCAAGCTTCTTTTAGCTTAAGAAATATTTCGAATCGTTAAAAAACTCAAATCGGAGGTGAAAATCGAAGCATGGAAAATCCCATTCACTAGGGGCGTTTGCTCTCGTTTAATTCATGAAACTCTCGACTTATCTGTGAGACTATTTGGGACCCCAAAACCCAACACAGATCTGTTGGGGCTTTGCGTGTTGCGCCAGATTAAAATGGGCGAGTGGGCGTGGTGGGCGTAGTGCAAATGGGATGGGGTAATTATAGTTCCCGTAATAGAGCTATCGAATTGCAGTTGTAACCGAGCTCCGAGGTTTGTAGATGTTATCGTTGGGGTGTTGACCAATGGGGCGTGTCGACTGGCTCCGTAATGTGTCGGATTGTTTCACGGGTATCCTTCCTCCGGTAATGATACAGCCGCTGCCCGGCAATTTGAGATGGCAAATGTATGAAATTATAGGCAAATGATCTTGGAACCGGGAACCTCCTACATATAAAATCGACAGAAATTTGCATACAAACTTTAGAAGTTTGTCTGGCTTTGGCTCGCCATGAGACCGGGTCTATTTATCAGTTGTCTATTGATGGGGCTGCCCCTCTGTTGGGCTGGGGTGTGTTTTTTCGTAGAGAAATGTTTCCCGAAGTAATACCCACAATTTTTTTTTTGTTAGGCCACCGAGGAGCAAATGTGGGCCGCAGGCAAAATGATGCGAGATGTGTGTTTTCCGAAGTTCCCAAAGGTCACCACGGAGGTGGCCGATGCTATACACAATGGAAATCTGCCCGATGATAAGGATGCCAAGTGTTATATCAACTGTGTGATGGAAATGATGCAGACGGTGAGTGGAACCAAATGGGCATATTTCACTTCTTCAAGTGATTTGATCCATTTTGTGGAAATTCATAATACAGACAAGTTAAAAATTTCAGAAAACATGACTCGAAATGACACAACATTTAAACAAAATCCTCAAAAAAGTATTACAAGTCAATTCATTTCATAGTTCTTAAACTACAACAGTTATAGGTTAAAATATAGGTCACAACAAGGGTTTAAGTGAAAATTTGTAAAACTCTTTGAAAAGATCTTCATTTCATTCCCCTATAAATTTGAAAATAATAAGTTTAACGTTTAAAATTTTGCTCGAAAATGTAGGAAAGAATAATGGAATATTCCAAAATGATTAAAAAAAATATGAAATAAATACTGATTAAATATCAAACAGGGAATAATATTTAAAAAACAAAGTAGTGCGTTTAAGTCGAGAGTGTTGGACAGAGTCATACCCTAATTTCAGTTAAGCTATACAATCGCCATAATTCCCTTTGCCATATTGGCTCGTTTTCGGCAACTTCTACAATATATAATATCCGTCTTTATGATCAGATCGTTCTGAAATTTTCGGGATAGTCTTATGATATAGTCATAAATAAAAGTTGCTAATAATGAATCAGTTATGTTCAGAACTGTAGATATTATGGGCACTTATTAAATTTTCGGGGGATCCTATTAGAATGGGAAAAATTTTGGATGTCACTATCTGTAGTATATTTATGGGTACTCATATACCAAATTTCAAAACTCTAGCATTATAATCTAGCATTATAATCGCTAGCATTATTTTACCTATTTTGATACTTTCCACTTTCCAAAAATGTGGGGGATATAACAATTTTATGAAATTTCTTTCCCATTTTTATACATATTATTTAAAGCTTTTCCATTTTTCAGATCAAAAAGGGTAAATTCCAGTTGGAGTCATCACTGAAGCAGGTGGATCTGATGCTGCCCGATAACTACAAGGACTCCTATCGCACGGGCATCAACGCCTGCAAGGATGCAGCCAATGGGATCAAGAACAATTGCGATGCGGCCTATGCTCTCTTAGCTTGTCTCAGAGGAAAAATCGATGTATTTGTCTTTCCCTAGGCAAAAGGACCCATATTTAAATGGAGCTACTTTTTTATTTATATTATATATCTTATATATTTGTTAAATGGTTTTTCTTTATGTTTTATAGAAGCAAATAAAAAGCAGTGAGCATTCCATATAATAAATCGAGAGAGATAGAGTTAAAATTTGAAAATGGTTCAGTTCCGACATGACAAAAACCCAATATGTTAGATTATGTCGACTTTTATTATATGATACAGGGATTAACCCATATAAAATTTAGTGGAACGGAACATAATTAAGAGTCTTGGGAGTGTGTAAAATTTCAAGCAAATAATTTGAAAAACATAGGATATATGAGCAAAACTAGATGCATGGTAGATATATGATAATGTGTTTTGATCCATATTAAATTTGGTAGAGCGATTGAGAGCCTAAAGAACTTGTAAAATTTGGTCAAAATCGATTTTAAGTCTTATGACAGCTATATGTTATAGTCTAGTTCGATCCTTATGAAATTGAGTGGATTGATAGATAACAATATGTCTTAAGATTGTGTAAAATTGTAAGCCAATAACTCGAAAAACACAACAAATATGAGCTAAATATATTAGTTATGTATACCCTTACCTTGTTTGCAGGGTATATGCCATTTATATGGTATTTATAGTTTAATCAGATCAGGTGAAATTTGTTAATGAAAACTTAAGTTGGCAAAGCTAATTGTTGTGTTATTTTCGGATTGGTTCCGAGTGGTTCCAGCTATCGATACGGATCAGCATGACAATCAAATGGAGCAAAAACACGAGCTCTGCTCTGGCATTTCTACATGACATTCCGCATATTTTGATTGCATGCAATGGATGCAGATCGACATTGAGATCGGACATAAACTGGGAATATTTCGAGCTATATAAAGTCTATGGCAAGTGGATGTAATACCAAAGTTGGAACTAAAACCAAACTGAGCACAAATGGAGAACTGGTTGAAAACGTTGTTGTTGCTGGCCTGTGCCGTGGGTCTGCTGCAGGCGGAGGATGCAGCCATGTCCCTGGGCGACGTGGTGGAGCTAATAGAACCCTTTACGCAGAGCTGTGAACCCAAGCCAGAACGCGGTAAGTGCAGACAGTGCGACGTCCGTGGAGAGAGATAAACCCAGCAATTCTCCAATTCCCAATCCCCAAATCCCCAATTCCCAGTGCACATTGAGGAACTGGTGCTCAACAAGGATGATGCAGCCAAGGAGACCAAGTGCCTGCGTCGCTGCATGCTGAAGCAGTTCGAGCTGATGCCCGAGGGGCAGACGAGCTACGACGAGGACAAAACGGTCGAAATGATGAACATGATGTTCGGGGACAAGGAGACCGAAACCCGGCAAATAACCCAAAAGTGCAACAATCCGGGATCACATACCGACGAGTGAGTGTGGGGGCGGGTGGCAATATCCAAAATTGTTAATACTTTGTGTCTTCTTTTGGCCAGATGCGAAATCGCCCATCACATTGGCATGTGCATGTTGAGCGAGATGCGCGCCGCGGACTACAAAATACCCGACATCAAGGAGTAGCTACATTTCCGTCTCTTTATAATTTTAATTTTTAAAATATTTTTTTTTTAAACCTAAAAGTTTTGACAGTAAGAATTTTATGTAGTGCTCCTGTCAAGGATTGTTTGTTGTACTATTTTTTCCTTTTTTTTTTTTTTGTGGATCCGAACAGACATGACCAAATAAAGGGAGAAGAACAGCTGCCGCTGCAAGTTCCGAAAAAACTAACAATCTTAAATTGTAATGGGCGGAATGGAGTACAATTTTGAAACCGAACTTTTGGAAAGAGTAGTATATTCCCTTCAGAAAGAGTTTATTTTAGAAAACTTCATCAAATGATTGCCTTTTTCGGGTCTCAAAACGTTCAAAAATTGTAAAATTTAGGATTGTTTATCTTTTTGCTTCCAAAACTTTGGAAAAACTGTGGAAATTACCATTTTGATCAAATTTTTTTTAAATTTATTATAATTTTTTCAAGGAAAATATGATGGTATATTCACTTTGTGCAAAAGTTACCTTTAGATTGGTCCGGAGGACAAAAGAAATCGATTGGGTTATGTCCATCTTTCTGTTCGTCTATATATATGATAAACAGTCTTTCAGTTTTTGATCTATCATTATGAAACTTGGCATTCTTTTGTTATCCGTCAACATTTTTCGGAACCGGGCGGATCGGTCCACTATATCCTAGAACTGTCACATAATCGAATGTCGTTTTTGTCCAGATTTCGAAATTTTTTCAACACATTGGTTTAAAAGTTCAAACTTCTTTAAGAAGAATTATTATCTATCGCTCCACTAGATTTCATAAGGATCGGACTTCTATATTAGCTGGCATAAAAACAAAAGTCGGGTTTCCAATATTTCTTATGTTTTATAAGTATTTTCCCTGAATTCTTTTATACATTTAAAACTTTGTACTCTCTATCAATTTTTCAATTATCGGTAAAGGTGTTTAATATCCAAAAATTTTATTAACATTTAAAATGAGTATGAAAAATTTGGTTATTCGAAGATATTGCTTCCCTACTTGTTTTCTTTACATTATACACTATCCAAAAACATGAAAATTCTTTAATAATCAATACCTATTCGAAGTCAAGTCGAAAGATTCATAGAAACATGCCTAGAACTTTTTATTGTAGGGTCACTCTGTTTTCACAGTTCTTCTCTCATCAACTTATTTGTGGAATTGCCCATATTATGCATGTTATTAAAGCTATTGTATTTAAATTTCATTTCCGAACTCTAACATCTCTTTAATATCGATCCGACAAGTTTCAAAAGATCGGTTTACCAACAAAGAGTTATGGTTAGTTCAAAAATCATTCAAAAATTTTTCCTTTTCTGCTCTTTCTTATACATTGCTTCGGGTAAGTTTGACAAGACTCTGGCACATTTCGTTATGGTTATGTGTTGTATCTCAGCTTATGTTAGATCCGAGGTTCGAAACACCGTTTCATGATAAATTCGGAAGATATTTCAATAAAGAATCTAGCAATAGCTTCTTAATAATAGCAACTCATTGAACTATCATACATTTTGCACTCTGGTAAAACTTGTGTTTTGTACAGGGTATTGCTAGGCGACTCCCCATTGAGTTACCCATTACAACATGTCTATGGGCTTGTTTAGTACAAAATGTTTTTGCATGTTTTGCAGGTTTTGTGCTCGACGATGAACGTGGGTTGGGGCCATGGTCTGTCTGGGGCCGCCAGAATGCCGAATCTTGAACTTGAGCTAAAAAAATTCGAAAATTTTGTGGGTCAGCATTTTCAGTTGGCTCTCGAGCTATATATAAGATCAGCTTTAGCATTTCCATCAGAAACAATTGGAAGCCCCATTACAAGCGAAGATGTTGCAAGTGAAACTGATTTTGGCCCTTGCCTTGGCCGGTTGCATCCAGGCGCAGGACAAGCCGCAGTCCTTTGATCTGGGCCGTCTCTTTGGTGGGCGTGGCACAGAGCCCTTTTCAACGCTTTTGGATCGGAATCTACCGCAAGTGCAGCAACTGATCGATGACACCAAGTCGAACTGCCTGAAGAAGATGCGCATGCCCCCGAAGCAGCGCTCCTTGATCAAGGAACCGCGACCCACTGAGAAGGAGAAGTGCCTGCTGGAGTGTGTGCTCAAGGGTATTAAAATTGTAAGTAAGATGGTGTATATTCGGTTTCTGACATGATATGTCAAGGACCTGTGCAATTCGTAAAGTCTATATAAGTCTTGGACAAGCCTAAATGGTCAAATTAGTCCAGACTCACGGTTTTGGCATCTTCAAACTCAGGATCTATTACAGCTAGAGTTCTGAAATTTGGTATGTAAGTTCCACTAAGTCGATTATCTACCAAGTTTATGTCGATTTCAATATATCATGCCTGTCCTCTGCGAAATACTTAAATATAGCAACTTCTCTGCCTACAAAATTATCCCAAATTTCATCCAACTTACAGATGGATCCCAATAATCGCCTGAATCTGCGTCGTGTTGAGGAATTGACTGGTTTGGTCACCGAGGATAATAAACTGGCCATCGCCCTCAGCTGCAGCCTGGCCCAGGGCTGCAATCGCGCGATCAACACGAGCAAACCCTGCGAGGCAGCCCACCAGCTGAATCAGTGCATCGGAAAGCATCTGCAGCGCAACAACGTGAGGCTCCATTGGTAGAGTTGGAGCAGTTGAAGCTAGATAACTAGTTGGATAAATAGCTAGTTTATATCTAAATTTTGAAGTTTATTAAGTTTATTTTTTAATTAATCAAGTTTATTTATACAACTTTTATTACATTTTATACAATATTAATTAAAGGAAAAATATCTATAAATTATGTGAAAATCTTTTGCTATAGCTTGATTCGATCCCCTATGGGTTTTTCTGCAGCATAAACTGATATGTTTCGTAGGATTAACAAGGAATACTCCTCCATAACGTTCTCTCCTATGGTGGAAACAGATTGGTGAATTGTTCGTTGAGATCATGCGATTTCACTCATAACTCATCCAAAACTGCACCGATTTTGACTTGTTATACCATAGTTCATAGTTTTTTATTCCAATTCGTCCCTTTTTCAAATTTTATTCATTTCACGAAAAAAAATTTTTTGAAATTTTTTGGATTTTGGAGTAAGGGTCCCCCCTGTGTTTTGAAAAGATTTTGAAATCTAAAAACTCAAAATTTTGACTTTTTTCCAGTCCTATAATCAACATTAGCATAAAAAACTATTTTAAAACTTCTCCAGATGAGTTTCATTTTTGACCCAAAAATCGGCCCAAAATCGAGTAAAATTTTGACATGGAAGGTGAAAAAGTACCTAAGGCCCAAATTTCAAAATCTCATAACTCAGCCAAAACTGCACCGATTTTGACTTGTTATACCATATTGTTCATAGTTTTTGATTCCAATTCGTTCCTGTTTCAAATTCTATTCATATCGTAAAAAAATTTTTTTTTGGAATTTTATTTGGATTTTAAGGTAAGGCTCCTCCCTGTGTTTTAAAAAAATTTTGAAATCTAAAAGCTCAAAATAGTAAGTTTTTTCCATTTCTGAGATCAAAATCGGCATAAACAACTATTTTAAAACTTTGCCAAATGAGTTTCATTTCTCACCCAAAAATCAGCCCAAAATCAAGTAAAATTTTAACTTGTTAAGTGAAAATTTGCATATAAGAGCAAATTTCAAATTCTCATAACTTGGTCAAAACTGCACCGATTTCGACTTATTTTACCATTTTATTCACGATTTTTGCTTCCAAATTGTTCTTCAATCAAATTTTATGCATTTCGTAAAAAAAATTTTTTTTTGCAATTTTTTCGGATTTTGAGGTAAGGGTCCCCCCTGTGTTTTCGAAAAGTTTTGAAAATTAAAATGTCAACATTTTAGCTTTTTTTGATTTCTGATATCAAAGTTAGCATAAAAAACTATTTTAAGACTTCCCCAGATGAATTTCATTTTTCACCCAAAAATCGGCCCAAAATCGAGTCAAATTTTAACATGTAAAGTGAAAAGTTACCTAGAGGGCAACTTTTAAAGCCTCATAACTCAGCCAAAAC
>JBANCY010000228.1:0-49896 GCA_037040045.1 Phorticella flavipennis | reverse complement strand
AAACGATTGAAGAAAATAAGTAAAAACGGTTGAAAAATTGGTGGATCTGACGCGAAAATGCCCTGTGAAAGGGGTGGAAAGATAGGCAGGGTGCTTCTAGGGTGCTTCTAGGGAAAACAATTGAAGAAAATAAGTAAAAACGGTTGGAAAATTCGTGGATCTGACGTGAAAATGCCCTGTGAAAGGAATGGAAAGATAGACAGGGTGCTTCTAGGGAAAACGATTGAAGAAAATAAGTAAAAACGGTTGAAAAATTGGTGGATCTGACGCGAAAATGCCCTGTGAAAGGGGTGGTAAAATAGGCAGGGTGCTTCTAGGGAAAGGGAAAGAAGAAAATAAGTAAAAACGGTTGGAAAATTGGTGAATCTGACGTGAAAATGCCCTGTGAAAGGGGTGGTAAGACATGCAGCAGGCTTTTAGGGTGCTTCTAGGGAAAACGATTGAAGAAAATATGTAAAAGCGGTTGGAAAATTGGTGGATCTGACGTAAAAATGCCCTGTGAAAGGGATGACTTAAGATTTGTTTCAAATCGCAAAACCTAGGTCCTATGCCCTATGCCTTTGGCTTCCTCTTTCTGCTGAACTACATCCTATCTCAAAGATTTCTCTTCATTTACAGGGTATAACAACGCGTAATGTGCTCCAATGTCTGTGTATGTGTCCGTGTGTTAGTGTGTAGCCGCCATGTTGATTATTATAGTTATTATTGTAGACCGCCAGTTGCAGTTAGCAACAGTTCCCATTCCTCTGCATTTCTCACATTTCCCATTTTCCGTTCACCCTTCCACACCACTCAGTCCCCCCCCCCCCCCTGGTGACCATCCTTGTCCATTTTGTAGCAGCATTTTAGGCGCCTTCGGGCCTGCCGACTCATTCAGCTGCATCGCAGACAGGGACAGAGCCACAGCTGCGGATGGAGTGAAAGAGAGAGTTGTAGTGGGTATTACATAGAGGAAGAGAGACATTCAGCTACACAGCGCCAAAAATTTTCAAGACTTTAATCGAATTAAACTTGAAAATAACCTGGGGTTCTACCTCAACTATTGTTTTTGAGCTTATTGAATAATCTTATAATTCGCAACTTGTAAAACTGATTAAAGAAGAAAATAGTATCTCCTTTTATAACAAACTCTACCATAACAATCCTATCGGGTCACAGTCTGAAGCTCTATTCTCCTTTATTTCTGGCTTCCTTCAATGAAGAACAATTTTTTACGTGGGTGCATTTCGAATCCAACGTCACAACCTAGTTTTTCTAGTGGGACTCGAACTCGCACCTCTTGTTTGACGGGACTGTACGCCATCCACTGGTCCACCGAGGCTCCACAACTTTTGCATATTACAAAAGCTTTTTTAGCCTAGACATACTTTCGAGATACTTCGATATATTCTAGATTAGATTCTAGTAAGACGATAGTATATATGCTTGACTATCACGCCCTATCCATGATTTTCCCGAAAGATTTTTAGCTGGCATTCCCACAGCGCATAGTACTCTATTGGAGAAGGTACATGGATGATAAAAGATATCCCAGTCCTCCTTGAAGCACTAAAAAATACACATGCAAGGAAATTTTGATTGATAGTGCTCGTGGTGCACCCTAGAGCATTGCCTGTGCTCTTGTCGAGCTCTCATAAAGATAGAGATTTCGGGGTGTGATTCAGATAAATGAATTAGTAGGACTCTTGAAAACCTTGTCTGTAGGTCTGTGTGAGAGCACAGGATAGTTACCCATCCAATCTAATATAAGCTATAGCGACTTTGAAATACTTTTTTTTATCTTTCGGATATTTTTGTATCTTAAAGAGCACTCATGAAGGCATTTGGAAAGATATGGAATTTTGGTCAAGAATTGCTTAATATTTCAGGGGAGTGACCTTGTTGAACGAATTAATAGGGCTCTTCACAACCTTGTAGGGCTGTAAGGTCTATGTGGGAGCCAAGGAAAGCTACCCATTTAATCTAATATAAGCTATAGCGACTTGTATACTTTGTATATCTTTAAGAGCATTCATGAAGCCAGTTAGAAAGATATGGAATTTTGGGGAAAAATTGCACAATATTTCGGAGTGACCTTGTTGAACCTAGGGTATCTTATCATCATTTGGATAAACGAATTAATAATGCTCTCTAAAACTTTGTAGGGATGTAAGGTCTATGTTAGAGCCTAGGAAAGTTAGCCAATCTAACATAAGCTATAGCGACTTGTATACTTTGAGATACATTTGTATTTTTCGGATATTTTTGTATCCCTTGGAAATTTTTTGGTATCTTTAAGAGCCTTTTGGAAAGGTATGGAATTTTGGGGAAAGAATTGCTTAATATATCATCATAATTCCCTTCCGATTTCTCGCAGTGCACACAGAGAGCAAAAGGGCGCCAGGGGGGGCTAAAAGATAACGATGCGGCATTTAACATAAACCGTTTTGCCTACTGTTTATTTATTTTTATCTACCATTTTTTTTGGAAACGCCAGTCGGATCTTTTTTGGTTTCTTGGTTTCCCCGATGCTGTTGCTGTTTCTGGTTAGGGTATATGCAATTTCGGATTGCTTAAAGCAAACATTGGCTGCGTTTTTAATTTTACTTCATTCTTACGATGCGTGTGTGTGTGTTGGTGTGTGTGTGTGTCGGTGTGTGTGTGTGTGTGTATGTGTGTGTGTGTGTGTGTGTGTGTTGGTGTGTGTGTGTGTCATTTTATGCATGAATTTTTTAATAGCTTAAATATGCGGCAATAAAACTTTAGCACGCTCATCTTATCGCCAACGCTCTGGCAACTTGTGCAACATACAACAACAACAACAACAACAACAACAAGAGCAACTCCTACAACAATCCCGCCCATAACCAACGACAAACCCCATTCCATCCCATCCCATTCCAACCCATCGCATCGCATCCTTCCCCACCAAAACCCAAGCCCCCCAAAGGCAGCTAAATCGTTTGTGTATCGCGAGGTTTGCTCAAGAAAAAATTTCAAAAATCTTTCAAAAATCAAAATTTTGAATCTCAATTTTCGTCAAGTTTCATAAGAACTTGATATATGAGATAGAAAATTCGGCTAGAATGTGGCTAAAATCTCAAAGGACACAAAAGCATTTCAAAGTTCTATAAGCACTATAAAAAGCATATTGAGTAGAATCAATCAAAATTTTCAAATATTCTATTGTACCCCGAAATCGGGCCCATGAAGTCAAATTGTTTTCCCAAAAGTTTGGCTTTACTGAAAATGCTCGCATTTATGTCGAGATTGAGTTTTGATTTACGTAAAATTTCGAACACTATTTTTCCTAGAAAATAGCTATGACTGTGGCGATTAAGTTTGGGATTACAAGAAAATGTTCCGAAAATGGCTATGAATTATTTGTATTATCAAAATAATCGTATGTGGGACAAGGTTGATTATACGTTCTGATAAAATTTCGAGTCTTCCGAAATAGTCTCTTTCCCAAAATATAGCGCTAATGTAAAGATTATAATATTCAATATATTTATATAAAATTAGGAGCAAGACTTTTACTGTTTGATCAATTTTTTGTGAAAACTTGATATTTTTGAGATTTTTTTTGAGGTTCTACTAAAGTTCTTTAGTTTTTCACAAGCATATCTTTATCAAATCTAAACCAACTTTTGCTGTGAATACCTCAAAATGATCAGGTTTTTATCACAACACATAAAAACCCCATTTGAAACATCATGGAATATTAGACTTAAAATGACCAAATCTGGAAGACTTTTTAGTTTAATATTCCATAGACCCTGGGGGCCTCGATGGACCACTGTATAGGGCACTGGCCTGCCAAACAAGAGGTGCGAGTTCGAGTCCCGCTCAAGTCGATAGACATGACCCTCCTAGAGAGAGACTAGGTTGTGGCGAAGGAAGCAGAAAAAAAAGACAAATAGTCCTTCAGGCTTTGACCCAATTGGGTTGTTATGGCCACATAATAATAATTCCATAGCCCCAAGATTTCAGAGGTAGGAAAGGACAAGAGATTTTTCGCGTAAAAATGATCATGATACCATTGATTCCAATGAAAAATATTATATAATACTACACTTCCTTTTAATGGACAAAACTTGGGAACGGGAAAAAGAAACATGTAATTGGTGGACACCTCTCAATAATGGACAAATTTCAGGTGACCGTCGTTGTCCACTGAAGAGAGGTTTCACTGTATTTTAATCGAATGTCAATTGCTGCATTTCTGTCTTTGAAAGGGAGACAATGATTAAATTCCTAAAGTCGGTACTTCTTCGAGTAGCTAAGACCCTTCCAATGAACACTTCTTTTATTGGAAGATCAATCAGGGATTTCTATAATATCTATGACTAGATACAAATCGTAGTGCACAAAGTTGTCAAAGAACAACAACTTATAAAGCAACCCTCGCAGCTCCCTTTGGTTGCGCTGTCGACTGACCCGACGCAACGCAACGCAGCGCGACGCGACGCAACGTGGGCGACGTGGCACGTTGCACGTAGCTAATAAAAGCCACACCACGGATGCCGCGGCTGATGCAGATGCAGATGAAGATGTGGACGTTGGCTTTGGTGTTGGCAGCCGTCGACATGGCGCCATGCACGTGCCCCCAAGACAAGCACCCCCCTGACCCCCGCTGACCCCCGCTGACCCCCCTGACTCTCCCCACATCCTAACCACCTGTGGGGGGGGGGGTAAGGTGGTTGGGTGGCAGCATCTTGACTTTTAACTAGCTAACTTGATAAAACTACAAAACTATACAATAAATATGCAAAAGGTGCGGCAAAAAGTGGCGGCCAAAGGATGCCAAAGGTGCCACAGGCAGTGGCAGTGGCTGTGGCAGTGGCTGTGGCAGTGGCAGGAAGCAAGAGGCGTACCGAGGCGAGGCGGGGTGTAGCAAACTGCTGAAGTGCCGCTGCGTATGCCCTGAAGCGCATAAGTGTTTGCTGCCCATTGGGCTCATCTCAACCAAACTCCCCGAGATCCTCCCAGATCTTTACTAGCTGCACGGTTTATGGCCAGGATGCCAGGAAACAGGCAAAAGGTGTCCTTGCAGTTAGCCAAGCAATTTTGAGCCCGCTTCCTGCCCCTGTCCCTGCCTCTGTCCCCCCCAGAGGAGTCATCCTCGCACTTGCATATAAAGATACGACTCGCAGCTATTTTTATGCTGTCCGCAGTCAACCGGGCAAATGCCGGGCCGGAGCAACTGCAGCAACATCTTTAATAAGCGGAAACATGATAAATATTTGTTGCAGGAAAACTCAAACTGAGCGCTTAACTTGGAGACTGGGCATGGACTTCGAGCGGGAAATGCAGATGAAATATGACAAAGTCTATGGAAGTGTATGGAGGAGGATGCTCAAGGATGTCAAAAGTCTTGTTAGAACTTCTAGATTTTATATGGTTTCGAAAAATGCTGTTAGGCCCTTCAAATTTGGAAGTGGAAATTATATACTGTACGTGAGAAGCAGCCTGCTTTTTGGAACCAATCGGATCGGACTACTATATCATATAGCTGCCATATAACCAACAGTCGGTTTCGCCTAAATTTCTCATATTTTCCAAGGTATTTGACTGAAAGTTCACATACTTCCAAGATAAGTTTTTATCTACCGCTCCTTCAAATTTCATAAAGATCGAACTTCTATATGAAATAGCTGCTCTATAACCAAAAGTTGATTTTGCCCTTATTTTTCATGTTTTCAAACGTTTTTGACTGAAAGTTCACATACTCAAAAGATTCGTTATTATCATTTATCTTCGTATAGAGTATAAAATCTTCAGCGCGCCGAAGACAATCTTTCCATAGTTAGTTTCCATACGTCGTGCTTAGAGGATTCCAAAGAGGATTCCGCTGATTTCTAGTGGATATAGACGCTTAAGACTTGACTTTGAAGACTTTTGAGTTTCAAAACTAAGTTACGATTTCGACTAATATTCATCCAAAGTCCCTAGATTTTACGAGTATTAATGGATTGTGGAATTATCTCGATTGAACGATTGCAAAATGTTTAATTTGTATACCCAAATTCCATGAAAAATGGTAATTTAGATTTGAAGGATTTATACACTGATCCCAATAGAAAATTAAGATCAAGTTTTATGCTCTATTCGGTAAAAGGATTTCCGATAAAATGGCCAAAATACTTGCATTTATGTATATGTATATATAAGGTTATGAAATGCAGAATAGAAGTTCCCAAAAATTTTGATACACGCCTTCATTTCCCAGGGTATTGACGATATGTTCAGAACTGCCACAAGGATTATGCTATTGTTATGAAATTTGGTATGTAGGTGCCCAAAGAAACTATACAGAAATTGGCATCTAAATTTTTTTCATCCCAATATGATCTCCTGAAAATAATTTAAAAGTGTTCATAACTTCTACAGGTCTTCGTCTAATAATTGCAGTTTTGATTTATATATTTATGTCTATGTCATATAGCTATGCTGAAAGCTTAAGAACGATAAGAACATAATCAGGAAAGTTATAGCATTCTAACATTTTAGTATTCCTCAAATCCTAAAGCTGTTTAAAGACTTAGTCTTAGGCTTAAAAAAGTCACTGTTTCCGCCATTTCCCTAGTCACTTTCACATTTTCCAGCTATTTTTTTCCCCATTTTTGACACTTTTCGCCGTTTCCCAATGCAGTTCAAGTTGAACTTTTAAGTCCTCCCTTTGGGCCTGGTTCAATTTATGCCCAAAATTCGATAGATATGTTGTTGTTGTTGTATCCTGTGCGTGCCAATGGGTCTGAAGTGTGTTGTCTGGGGTCTGGGGCATAGTTTTTAAGTTTATAGGCTTGTTATTTCATTAGCATAATCAAATGGCTGATCGGTCTCATTTCCCTCAATTTCCGCCTAGTTGCCTCGAGGCGGTGTCTGGGGGCAAAGGCCAATCGCTTGTACCTCTCGCCCGCTCTGTCTATATATCCTGCTCTCCCTGTCCTTATTGTGTCTATATATATATATATATATGTCTTAATTCTGTAGTTAGGTTGTTTCTTTTCTTTACTTTTCAATCAATTCCCATCGCTTTTAACCGTTGTCGCTGCCTTTGTGCCTTTTACTGCCAGCGTTGTGCCCGTGTCCTTATCCTCAGACCCCTATACCCTATACCCTGTAAAATCTACCCTCTACCCTCTACCCACCTCCTACACCCATTCACCAGCATCTTCGGCTGTGCCCTGTCAGCAAATCTCTGCTGAAAGCCATCAACTCGCAGGCATTGTCAGTGACATAACAAGGACACGCAGCTGAAGCTGTTTACACTTTTATCCACACCGAAACCCCCTTCTACAGTCCCAGCCTCAGCCTCAGCCTCCGAACAGTCCCTCCCATCTTACCCCCCTTCCTATCCTACCTTATCGAGAACCGAACGGAACTTTGGTACTCCTGCGAAGGGCGTAGAAAGAGCGCAAAAAATGTGCAAAGAATGAAAGAAATCAAAATAGAATAAAACTTGTGCGTTTTGCATAAAGTGCGCTTATCCCCGCAGGATATGACTGGCAATGACGCCCCCGACAACCCGATGCCAACTTTTACCCAAACCCCCCCCCCCCCCCCACTAGTAGTACGAAACACTAAAAAAGTAGATGAAAAACAATTGTTCAACTTTTTAATACTCTTCAATGAAAAATTTATGTGAAAATAGGCAAAGGCAAAAGGAAAGTCCGTTTAGAGTTTTCCTTCATAAGGTAAAAGTCAGGGGGCTTCGGATGCTGTCCTCGCTCCTTTAATACCCTTTTTAATATAATATTTATGTGGGAAAAATTACTACTACGAAAATTTTTCAGAAAGCATTCGTAAAACTACATAAAATATGTTGGGATTAGTTTAGATTTGAAAAGACACAGGATAGTGATACTATAGAAAAAGAAAAACAGATCCAAACTCTACCTAAAAGGGATAGAACATTTTGCACAACTTTGGGAAATCACAAGATCATAAACAGTTCACCACGGGCCCTAGGGCATGATTGCTGAATTCCCACTAATTCAAACCACATACCATCCGAACTAAAATTATCCATATTCTTTAAAGAATATGTTCATTTCGTGTTTTTTTAAGAACATCGACACGTTATTATGAAAAATTGGTTACATATTAACGTTTCAAAGTATTATCCATCGCTAGCCGTTACTTTTAGCCATCTTTCTGAAAAATCCCCGATTCCTCGTCGAAAGATCTCTGGGCTTTTTTGTTACTATCTATGAATCGATCTATGCTTATGATCTGCCAGGCCATTGGCCATGGATCGGAAAAGTTGGTAATCAGAAGGAGCAATGTCTGGGGGTAGGACTTTTCTACGAAGTGTTTCCATATAAGTTTTAACGACCCCATGAATATGAGGTCGAGCGTTGTCTTGCTGCAAAACTACTTTGTCCTGTCTATCCGAAAATTGCGGACGTTTTTCTTGCAATGCTCGGCTCAAATGCATAAATTATCGTCGGTATACCTCCCTCGTGATAGTCTCGTTCGGTTTCGCCAGCTCATAATACACCACATCCAGTTGGTCCCACCATATACCCAGCATATCGTGCTTGGGTTGTTAGACTCGCTCGTCGATGATGAGGAACGGCCGACCTACACATACGATATCCGAAATTTTGAGCTTTGAGCTTATATTTATTTTGGTTCTTGAAAATTCATTGAATTACATCAGCATCAGTTCGAAAAAAAACCAAATTTCTGAAGCTCAAACCTTTAATGGGTTTAGTCCTCGGTTCGTTGATGAAATTTGCCATCTCTCAGCTCTGATTAGCAGCTGAAGGAAGGCATATAACCAAGGCTTTTCATAGACGACTGTATTAGCTTATTACCCATTATTCCGTATAGCTGCACTGCCGCTCTTCACAACCTCTTTGACGCTTTCGAAGTGAATCCCCAAGCCGCCCTCCAGGTCCATGTATACCCTTTGTAAGTGCAACAAAAACTGATGCTGCAGATTGTATGCACTGTCTAATTTCGCACAAAACTAAGGCAAATGCTGTGCGGCCTGCGCCCCCCTCTTGCGCTTGCAACTCCCCGCCAGCCCGCCAGCCCACCACCCATGCCCGGTTACCCCGTTTAGCGTTCTGGTTGTCCCGTTGTTGCCTCAAGACTCGGCAATATGTCAAAAGCGTTGCTCGGCTTTTCAAGTGCACGTGCCGAAATGAAGCTGGATGTATGTCAGTTGGCATTTCCGTTTAACGGGGTATTCAGAGCTCTTCTTTAAAAGAAAACTCTAGAACCAAACCCCCCCCCCCGCACTCCACCGCTCTGTGGCCCCCCTGCGTGACGCCGCTGACGGCATTCGGCCATGTCTCATACCTCCTCTCTGGCCATGTCAGGCCCCATTGCAGTGGCAGTGGCAGCGCTTTGTGTGCGCCTGTCGCACGCTTTGAGTTTGGAGCTTTGATTTATGTTAAAATACACCCCCTCCCCCTGCCCCGTCATCCTATCCCCTCTGCAGCTTCTACTGACTTTTCACAACACCTTGGCATAACGTTAAGCTGCCACGCCCCCGGCTTGCCCGCCCCCCGAAGCCACAAACCGAAGCGGCACAAATTGTCTGCATCTGCATAGAACAGCGGATAATGGTGCACTAAACTACGAGTTAGCCCCATACAAACAAAGCATACATATATCACACCAACACCTGCACACCCCAACACACACACCCCAACACACACCCACACCTACACCCACACACACACCCTCGAACAGTCCTCTAAAGCCTTTGAATTCTGGCATTTTCAGGTGTATTCAGCTCCCATTGTTAGCCGAAAATCAACACCAACACCAACAACAACACCAACAACACCACCACCAACAACAACAACAACAACAATTGTACTAGCTAATGCCATAGATTAAACATTTTTAGGGCATCTGAAAAATATCGAACACACTCAATATCCATTTCTTTCCAATCCAAAACCCTAGAAGTGCATTTGCCCAAAAAAAAGAAAAATTTAATCAAAACAAGTAAGGAAGGATTATCGTCGGTGTGCCGAAAATTTCATACTCTTTTGGAAGGTGAAGGTAGATAATAACGAGTCTTGGGAGTATGTGAATTTTCAATCCAATACGTTGGAAAACTTGGGATATATGGACAAAACCGCCTTTTAGTTATATGACAGCTAAATGATATAATAGTCCGACCCTTATCAAATTCAGTGAAGCGATAGATAATAACGAATCCTGAGATAATGAGAATTTTCAATCCAATGCGTTGGAAAACATGAGAAATATGGGCAAAACCGATTTAAGGTTATATGAAAGCCATATGATATAGTGGTCCAATCCGATGACATATATCAAAATAAGCGAATCGGCCAAGTTTCTAGGTTGCCCACAAAGATTGCTTCGAAATTTGGCGGATCAAAAGATAATGAAGATTATAAACACATTATTAAACACTTTTGTATATTCTATCTTCGAGATACTTTTGTATAATCGAGATACTTTTGTATCTGTGTGGCACTTTTGCAGCTTTCATATTTTTCCAATACTTTTGTATCTGCGATACACTTTTGAAGCTTTGCTTTAAGACTTTTTTCTATTTTCCATATACTTTTGTAGCTTTGAGATACTTTTGTATCTTTTGCAGCTTTCATATATTTTGAGAAACTTTTGTATCTTCGATGGACTGTTGTAGCATAGACTCTTTTCTATTTTCTGCATACTTTCGTATTTTCTATATATTTTTATATCTTTCAGACACTTTTGTATCTGTGAGTCGCTTTTGTAGCTTTGACACTCTTTCTTCGAGATACTTTTGTATCTGCCATATAGTTTTGTAGCTTTGAGACTCTGTTCTATCTTCGAGATACATTTGTATCTTCGACATATTTTTATATCTTTGAGGCGGACAGACAGACAGACATGAACACGGCTCAATCGATTTCTTTTGTCCTCCTGACCATTCTGAATGTAACTTTTGGGGCTCTACGACGTTTCCTTTAATGCATTGCATACTTTCGTACAAAGTGAATATAGTTTTTCTTCCAAACGAGTATAATAATTATTTGCACTTTTACAAAATATTTCTAGGGTAACCGAAAATATAGCTTAGTTTTTGCTTCTAAATTTAATACAATTGGGGATGTCGGAAAATATAACTTTAAGAACACATCTTATGTTAACAGAGCCTAAAATAACATTATTAAATGATTTGTTTGAGAACCAAAAAAGTGAAGTAAGCAAGGTATAATCAAGTGTGCTCGACTATGAGATACTCTGTTAACAGTTCGGAAAACAGTTACACACACACATTCACTCACACTTATATACTTATATCGACAATAATCCATCGGCGTAAGAAAATCTTCAGTGAAGGAAGCAGTAAGTTTGGAATATATTGCTTAAGGCTGTAACCCGATAGGGTTTTTATGGTCATAGTATATATAGTAAGTAAGCAAATTTCAGCTATTTCTTATAGGCGAGGAGTTAGATATTGAAAGTATGCGTATATATTGCCTATAGAGCTTTGGCCAATTTTGACCGTTTTTGGGAACCTCTACATCATGTAACTTCGGCGTTTATGATCCGATCGTTCTGAAATTTTCGGGATAGATAGTATTATATATAAAATCCAAGATAATCTCAAATTTACTAAGTCTTAAAAATATTAAAGCATGATTTTTGAAGGCGAAATTCCGCTCCAAAAGTTTTAAAAATGCAGCAGAAAATCGTTGTCTGAGACGAACCGGGCGCAAATGAAAATTGATAAGTCTACAATTCACAAGCCGATTTTCCCGAGCTTCTCGGCCAGCCCTAATTGTCCGCAACGTATTGTGGCCAATTCTCCGGAGTACGGAGCTGGGTGAGGGGGGCGGTGGGTACGGCTTTACGCTTCGCTTCCAGCGCGAGTGATAAAAAAGCGCGTGAAAACAACAATAATGAAAATGTTGGAGGAGGGAGCAGGAGGGAGCAGGAGGGAGCAGAAGGAGAGGGAGAGTTGGCGAGGGAAGGAGCTGAAGAGGTGAAGAACGGGGCGCGGAGAAAGGCAACACTGTGGCAAGTGGTAAACATTCAATGAAGCGAAATTGATTTGATTCAATTTAAAGTTGAAGCTGGAGCAAAAACTGATTTTCATTTCATTTTCGCCGGCGACTCGCGGTCGCAATTGTTTACAATGATTGGCGCATTGTTCACAATTGCATTTCCTTGCGGACAATCCCAGATGGCAGTAGCTGCCACGCCCACACGGCCACACGCCCTTACCTTATCCCACCCAATTCCAACCAATTCCACAGCCATTTGCATCCACATCCTTGTAGGGGACACGCATCGATGTGTGAAGTGCCTATTGATTTTGTGACTTTGTATTGTGCTCCAACAGCTCCAACAGCTCCAACAGCTCCTTGGGTCTCTGGGTCTCTGGGTCTATGGGTCTATGGGTCTTTGGGGGGTTCGGAAGTGTTCGGAAGTGTTCGGGTGTGTGTGTGTGTTATGCAAATGTTTGTGGCGATCCGATAACAAGTGCAATTCAATACAATATCATTTCAATTCTGCTCTGCTCTGTTCTATTCTATTCCGAACATGCTGCTCATCTTCCAATCAGTTGGACTCCTCTTGCCCAGCTCGAGGCCTCAACTCTTTGATTTGCGCCATCTTGTGGCCTGCTCAAGCATGATTTGCGCTTATCATTTAACTGTTTCTTGGCAACCATTTTGATTAACAGTTAGGCATGGGGGCGGAAACTCAACAGGAGATGGAGCCTTTTTTGGGGGGAGGACAAGTTCGAGGTGGGAAGCCAAACTTGTGGCCTTTAATTATCTTAATTTTATTTAAGGGATTGCCGGAAAGTACTTTGGATTGAATGTTGGCAAATCATAAGATAATGAAGATTATAAATACAGAATTAAACACTTTTGTATATTCTATCTTCGAGATACTTTTATATCTTTGAGATACTCTTGTATCTGTGAGATACTTTTGTATCTTTGAAATACTTTTGCATCTTCGAGATACTTTTGTGTCTTCGAGATACTTTTGCATCTTTGAGATACTTTTGTATCTTCGAGTTACTTTTGTACCTTTGAGATACTTTTGTACCTTTGAGATACTTTTGTATCTTTGAGATACTTTTGTATTTTTGGGATACTTTTGTATTTTTGAGATACTTTTGCATCTTCGAGATACTTTTGTATCTTTGAGATACTTTTGTATCTGTGAGGCACTTTTGCAGCTTTGTTTTAATAGTTATTTTCTATCTGCCACATACTTTTGTAGCTTTGAGATACTTTTGTATCTTTTGCAGCTTTCATATATCTTGAAATACTTTTGTATCTTCGATAGACTGTTGTAGCATAGACTCTTTGCTATCTTCGGTATACTTTTGTATTTTCAATATATTTTTATATCTTTGAGACACTTTTGTAGCTTTTATATTTTTGAACCTCTTCTGTATACATTTGTAGCTTCGAGACTCTTTACTATCTTCGAGATATTTTTGTATCTTTGACGCACTTTTCTATCATTTGTAGCTTTGACACTCTTTCTTCGAGATACTTTTGTATCTGCGATATAGTTTTGTAGCTTTGAAGCTTTATTCTATCTTCGAGATACATTTGTATCTACGACATACTTTTATATCTTTGCGACGATTTTGTAGCTTTCATATTTTTGATATACTTTTGTATCTTTGATACCGAAATGCTCTCTTTGTAGTTGTCAATTGAGTTTGGCACCAGCGCCTCTTATCTAAAGGGAAGATAAGACTACTCTTTTCCTACTTTGCTCTGTTGCGATCCCTCTTTAAAGCTTGCAGATCAGACTCAAGGCGTGTCAATCTCTCTATCACTCAGCAACCGTAGTAGTGCTTCTAGGTAGTATTTTAGGTACATTTCTTAAAAAAAAAAAGAAGATATTTCTCTTGAATTTGGAGTACTTCAGTCAGTTCTGGACCCTGTTTCCTACGCAGAATCTCTTCAAAATCGGAGATGATGCATGCAGCCCGAAGCCCAATAAGAAAGAGCTATACCTTAGGCTTTATACTTAGTTGAGGCATCCAGTAACAGTATCTCGCCGGAGCTTCCTGAATATATCATTCGGGTCTGTCTGTCTGTTTCTTATGCTTCAAGTAGAATCAAACTGTCCAAAGAGCGTAGCGTAGTCCACGCCCCATGTAAGACCGACCCCCTGTCCGTAGTGAGCCAAATGCACGGACGTGTCGCTCCATGCAAATCATTCCAATAAACCGATTTACTTTTTCATTCTTTGAACTTAACACTTACCCGATTTGTGACAATTATGAGACATTTCAATTAGTGTGTGGGCCACAGACACACCGACAAAACGGGTATTAACTGCCTCGATCCGCTCAACTTTAACCAGCCAGGGATCAGGCGACATATTGATGGAGCTCCTCGAACCGTATACCATATCCATACCGTATCCCCAAGCCCAACCAACCCCCCCTCCCTGTTGGACAGATATCCAACGGCTGCTGGTGAAAAGTTTTTATTGAGCAACTAACTGTGAAATTAAATTGTGAATTAAAAGCTGCCACCATGGCCAACAGCGATTACGGCGGGCCGTGGCGGAGCCACGCGGTGGGGCACGTGTGGAGCCTGGGTGGGTGGGTTGTGGGTGTGCAGTCAGTGGCTGTCGAACCCGCTGCATGCACCGGGGACATGTCGTTAATGCCGCGCTGCATTTGGGGCATGTGGCATTGGCATTGGGATTGCGAGGATTGCCAATGCCAAATGGCCGCTGAGCATTGCTTTAATAGTGCACACTGCTGTTGATACCCTGTACACACTCACACACTCGCACACGCACACAAAGTTGGTCAGCTATGGCGCACACTAGCGAGGGTAGCTCTACAAGTCTATGCAGACCATGTTCGTTTAGCTATTGATTTTACAGGGTAGTAAATGGTCGAGTCATTCAATTAGTTTTGCCAAGACTTTCAATGATTTCCCTGCCAATAACTTTCGCCAAGTTTGGTCTTAGGTTGAACTTCTGAAACTCTTATAAATCTTCTAAGTAAATGCTCTAATCGAAGTGTTTCATTTGAATTTTCTTCAACTAGGAACCCATTTGGCGGGTAGCTACTTTTAGCAGTTGTAAAAGCATTTCTTCTACCCATTTTACGGGTGTACTTTTGTAGCTTTGAGGCCGTTTTATGTCTTTGAGATACTTTTGTATCTTAGAGATACTTTTGTATCTTTGAGATACTTTTGTATCTTAGAGATACTTTTGTGTCTTTGAGATACTTTTGTATGTTTGAGATACTTTTGTATCTGCGATATAGTTTTCTTTCAATATTATTCAAAATAAGTTTTTTTTTACATTTATGGTCAATAAGTTACCCATCTTGCGGGCAATTTCTTCCAAAATATGAAACCAATCTGTGGTCTTATTTTGAAATGAACAGATAAACACATGAAATGGATCTTTTACTTTGAATTTTCCTTTTCGTGCCCCCATCTTGCGGATACAAACTTCTAACAAGCTGTTTTCAACGCAATTTTTTTGCGATTTCACTGAAATTCTTCCCAGAAAATGAGTCAAAACGGGATTACTGTCAAGATTTCTGGTCAACGAGGCACCCATCTTGCGGGTATCTACTGGAAATATGTACTGGCATCTTGCCTCTTCCTATGGTTTTATGTTGTTTTTACGCCTAGAAAGTTATTGTAGTTAACTTCAGAAGGTAAGTTTTTTGTGGAGTTTTTTGAGGACGCGGCAACCATCTTGCGCGTAGCTCCATATCCCTTGAGTTTACTGATGTATACCAAAAGAAACTATTGAAGCTGAGCTTATATTTTCTATGGCTTCTTAGCCTTTGCTGGCGGGCTAAGTCAATATCAAAATTATACTAAAAATATACTAAAAATATACTAAAAAAATACCAACTTGTAGAACTCTTGCAACTGCCCCTGGCAACGTCGCTGGGCAGCTTCTTTGGCTATTTGCAGTAAATTGAAAAAGTATTAAATCAATAAATAAAAGTTACACACTCGCAGCACATATAGCCCCTGCCCGGAGGGGGCGTGGCATAAGGCGTGGAGGGGCGTCATGTGCGTGGGTGAAAATATCCTTCGCTTACGCTGCACATTTTCACATGCCGAGGACCCCCATTCGCCCCCAATACCCCAATCCTCCTGCCCAATCCCCAGTTCCCCCCGCTCTATCATCATCCGCATCCTCATCCTCATCCTCGTCCTCATTCCCGGTTACAGGCACATTGGCTACGGCCATTTGGGGTTACACACGGCGCGTGTTAATTACTCGGAACATTTTAAACGGCAACGCGAAGGCAACAGCAACACTGCCAACAACAACAACAACAACAACAACAACAACGACAACAACACGGACGACAACAACAACGTCGCCATTTTCTTTTTTTTGGTATTGATTTAAAGCAGCTTCTGTGTGCAGTTGCCTTTGTCCACCTGTCGGTTCAGTCGCCGTTGCAGCTGTCCAACTGTCGTCCATTTGCCGAGCTGTCCACATGTCCCCGCGTCCTGTTGTCCACCTGTCCCCTTGTCCACCTGTCCCCTTGTCCACCTGTACCCTTGTCCACCTGCCCAGCCGGGCAGCCGGGCAGCTGCTGGGCAGCAGGTTGCCAATCAATGCAACAACAGCGCGCTGCGAAAAATTTGCCAAACGAGCTCGGAAAACGCAGCCGACATCAAAATCAGAACACAATAAACCAAAATAAGAGTAACTATGACTCGCAGCAAGCTCTGACGATGCTGGACTTGTAGTTACCCTGTAAGTGGAAAGTATCTTATGGTTACATTAGGAGCTTACATAATAAATCTGAGAAGTTCATAAATGTATCTTAGCAGATTTAAGCCAGTCGATTTGATGCTGAAAAGATAACGTTGAGTATCGGATATATATGTTGGGATTTTCATGGGCTATCGGTAGTAAAGAAAAGTACTTAACTACTTCAGTTTAATGTAATAATATAATGTTTGGGGGCCTGAATGGACCACTGGATAGCGCACTGTCCCGCCAAACCACAGGCATGACCCTCCTAGAAAAACTAGGTTGTGGCGTAGGATTTGAAATCCATCCACGTAAAAAAAGTTCTTCAGTAAAGGAAGCAGAATAAGGGAAAAAAGTGCTTCATCCTTTGACCCGATGAGGTTGTCATGGCCATATAATAATAATAATAATTATTACATCACTTCGGCCTAGTCTCTTTGCCTCACTTCATCTTGCTCCCTTCTTTCTATCTTCTTCTATATCGCAACTAATGAAATGTTTCCAAATAGTATCGTGACTATCTATCTATGGTTTAACTTATATCTAAACATCGTTTACGACAGTGTCAAACCTGCCAATCTAACATATATGTGATAGTATGCCCCGTTTTGCTCGATCAATTGTTACCATTTTAAAAGTAATTCTATTAAGTTCCTCTCATAGAGCTCCTTGTCCCTATTGACAAAAAACTGGATCAAACGATTTTCACATGCTTCTCCTGAGGCCAATTCTTCACCAGCGAAAACACTCCCCATAGACAGATACACATTACAGATTCGTATTAAGAGTTGGACCTTAGGAAAGCTGCGCATAGTAGATGGTTCCATACCAAGCACACAAAAAAATCTCCCTGAAGACCACTGCCCTGCGACCATTAACATCATTATTTAGGTGCTTGTACAAAATATACCCTACGTAATCATAATTACAGGGTATAAGCAACAAATGTGGCTACACCAACAATGGGAACCATTGGGAAACAGCTTCTCGTGGCTGAGCTACAATTTTATGGTCCCAATCGTGGCGCATCGTAAACATCGAGCGTTTTGTGCCATGTCAGGGTTAAGAATAGAAATAGTTATGGGGTATACGGAATAGCAATAAGATCAGCATTTAATATGACTTCAAACAGTGAGTGCAAAAAATGGCCAGTTAGGGACCACAAACTATATATTTCGGTCAGTGATATGAAGCCTGGTTAGAAATATGGACAAAACCGACTTAAAGCTTAGTTATGTTATATATAGTCCGATATTTATGAAATTGAGTAGAATAATAGATTATACAGAATATCAAGAGAGTTCGAAATTTCATTTTGATAGTTTGTAAAACATGGTAAATATAGGCAAAACCGACTTTTATTTTAATCCGACCTTTCTGAAATTTAGTAGAGTGATAGATGATTCAGAATTTCAAGGGATGCAAAATTTCATTTCGATAGCTTGTAAAACATGGTAAATATAGGCAAAACCGACTTTCATTTTAATCCGATCTTTCTGAAATTTAGTAGAGTGATAGATGATTCAGAATCTCAAGGGAATGCAAAATTTCATTTCGATAGCTTGTAAAACTTGGTAAATATAAGCAAAACCGTCTTTTAGTTGTTTGAAATACGTGTGATTTGGGGTCTGTGATATTTCCTCAAATGTTCACCAAGTGAATTAACTATTTTCCCCGAAAAGAGTATAATTAAATATCAAATTGCCGCAAGACAATAAAAAAACAAACTATGAAACCCCATCAAATATTTGCATACAAATTATTTGGCAAACATTTGCTAATTCGCGCTGCGGTTACATTTTTCTGTAAATATTTTGCAATTACTTTTTGGCGCTTGATTAATTTGCATGCAAACATTTGGCAAATATGTCAAATATGTTTGCGCATAAATTATATATTTGGCAAACAAGTTTGTGAAACTTTTCTGTATGTGCTACCCTATAATTATTTATAGTTTTTAATAGTTTTCAACTTTGTTAGTGTGTGCAAGTTTCGGGGGTGCCCCCTACGAGCCCGGCACAGGGTGTTCCTTTCGACTGCGCAGTTTATTAAAAGTGAATGCAAATTTTCGGGGGGGCAATTTAATTAGCAGCAAATTCAACAATTTTCATGCAAACACACCGTTCCGCACAACCCGCTCGTTATTGTCACGAAAACGAGGAGAAAACGGAGGAAAAAAAAAGAAAGGAAATACTTTGGGTCTCTGTCGCTTTAGTAGACCTTCTGGGTTGCCGGTTCAAAGTCAAAGGAACGTCCAACGGTTTTTATTAGGATCGTAAATAGTCTTTACGAGTTGTACGTGCCCAAAATTTGCAATAGGCCAGCAATTTGCCTGCTGTCTCAGTGTGTTGCCTTCGTACACCCAACCCCCAGCTCTCCACCCATCGTAGTCCCCACTGTCCCCAGTTCCCTTTTTTTTAAACAACAACAAATTATCGACACTGATGCTGTTGTTGCCCTTCGTTTCATAATCATAATCATTATCATAATCATTATTAAAGCAATGTTTATGTGCTCAGACAACTCATATAACCCCCGATTGCCCGACTCGCCCCACTCGCCCCACTCGCAGGCAATTTCTTCACACTTCACATGTATTTGATGTCCCTTCGGGAGATTCATAGAGGTGCCCCCCGATATGGTCACTTCTTCGCATAATTTCTCGAATTTCTTCGATTAGTGTCTAGTTTTGGGGTAGGAGAGAGCCTGCAGACGGCACATGGTTCAAAATAACACTAAAAATCTATCCGAAATCTTAATGGGAATTTAATGGGAAATATATAGTTATATATAACGACTCGTAGACTTTAAGTTCTTCCTGGTTACATCAATATATTATCGAAATTGGAGCGAAAGAAAATGGGAAGCTAAGCTAAGCTAAGTCACCGATCGAAACTTGTTCCTTCAGATTACATTAGGAAGTCTTACGGTATTCTGGTGACACATCGGTTGAGCTTATTGAAGTTTTGGTTGCAGTCTCAGATAGTGACTGGTAACCATATAATATATACGATCATTATTGGAACAATGTAGGGTATTCCGTAGACACATCAGTTGAGTTGTACCTAAACTTTTGCTGGTAAAGAGGCTTGTTCTCTTGAACTTAATTGTTGAGAAACTTCGATATATATCCGAAATTTGCTTTTCTAATGAAAATAGGATTTTGATGGGAAATAATTCTACATAATAACAAATAACTTTTAAGGTATTCCTAGGACATATCGTTCAAATTTTATCAAAATTTTCTACGAGATAATTCTTGAGAAAACTCAATATTTCTTCCAAATTTAAATCTTTGACTAAAATGGAAATTTGATTGGATATAATTCTAGATTATAATGCAAAGATGTTTTCCGAAGTCACATGGGTTGAGTAGAAATGTTATGACTGGTGGAAGTCTCAGGAAGATCAAACAATGGGAAATTATCAGCGATCTTAAATCGAGTCTTCTTAGTTATTCCCGAGACAAGTCGCTTGGGTTTTATGGCTGGTGAGAGTCTTTGGTGGGGAATTGTTCCCTCAGACATAATTGTTGAAAAAATGCAATATGTGTCTGAAATTGGCAATGCTTATAAAAATCGGAAGTTATTTACGATCATACAAGTCGGTCCAGTCTTTGCAAAGTTATAGCTGGTAAGAGTCTCTCTCAGGTGGGGAATTGTTCCTCAGACTTAATTCTTGACAAAACTAGATATCTGCCCGGAATTCGTAAAGTTAATGGGATATTGTTGTTGAGTTTAATCCAAGTTACGGCTGGTTGGCGTATTAGGAAATGACTTGTTCCCTTTGACTTAATTCTTGAGACTATTCAATATTTCATTTGCTAGCGAAAATAGGTTTGTAATGGGAAATAATACACGATCAAAATGCGGAACTTTTAAGGTATTCCGGAATCACATCGGTTTAGTTTTTCCCAATTTATGGCTGGTCAAAGTTTCTGGTGAAAATTGAAAATTGGTATGAAGGATATACTAAGTTTGTGAAAATGTATGTAACAGGCAGAAGTAGGCGTGGCAGAGCCCATAATGTATATATATTCTTGTTCATGATCAATAGCGAAGTCGATTTAGCCCTGTCCGTCCGTCCGTGTGAACGCATTGATTTTCGAAATTATAAGAGCTAGAGACTTGAAACTCAGCATGAAGGTCCGTGATATCGATGATATCACGCCCCCTTTGCCCGATAGTCGATAAATTCATTTTTCGATCAATTTGCCATAACTTTTGCATTTACAGAGCTATCGGCTCCATATTTGGTAAATAGGGTTATGAATGCAGAAATGCAGAATATAATTTCACAAAATTTGAATACACCCGTAAATTATCCCGGAAAATGACGAAATGTGTATAGGTTTCGCAAATTTTATGCCGGTGTTGTGAAATTTGGTATGTGGTTGCCCAATGTTACCATACAGAAAATGGCAAAATCATATGGGTTTATTATTAGTTGTTTATAGTTAATTTTATTCACAAGATGTAAATCCTTTATAGATATTTTCTATGTATAATCTTACCACATTTATCGATAAATTTATTTTGTAAATCGATAGGTAAATTCCCACCTTTCAGTATATAAAACAGAATAGAATTTATTTGGACTCAGTTGGAATTAATCAATGGGCAAATTTCTTGACAGGTGGCGGATGCTTTATATGGAATAGTTGTTGTTGCTGTCGTTGTTGTTGTTGTTATTATGGATGTTGTTGTTGTTGTTGTTGTTGTTGTTGTTGGCCATATAAAAGTGTAAATATTTATTGCATTAAATAACGAAAACAAACAGCGTTTTGACATTTTAATTGAATAAAATCGTTTTGTGGTCTTTTAAGGATTATTTCATGGCCAACAGATGCGTGGCCAACACACACACACACGCACACCACTGTGTGTACTTAAGTCTATATATATATATATATATATACATATAGATGTATGTGTGTGTGTGTGTAGGCCTCGTAGTGCCCGTCCGTCCCGGCTGCTGTCCAAATTCCATTCCATGGACCGAATTGAATGGCGTTTGTGTTTGCCCAGAAAGGTGAAAATCAGGCCCAGACACAGACACAGACACAGACCCGACCAAACCCGACCAGACCCAACCTGGCTGACCATTTGTGAAATTTGCGCCCAGACAGCTAAGCAGACAGAGGCGTGGCACTTAGCTGTTGCCCGAGGGGCAAGTGGTGGAACGGTGTATCCAACTATATATATGTTGTATATATGTATTGTATATATCTTTGGCAGGTGCAAACATGCATCACATTATGTATAAAAACTCAATATTATATAAGAGCTCAAAGCAAGTAAGCTGGAGGGTGACTAAAAGATACCCTGGCTGAAACAATATCTTGGGCTTAAATTTATATCCCAAGAAATCTAAACAAATGCGATCAAACTATTGGTACGTTTTTGTTAAATCTACTTCATATATGATATAGCTAAGCTTAGGTTAGACGACTGACCCTCATATAGACCTTAAGGTTCTCAGGGGAGTCCTGTAGAAGCAACCCTTCTGTAAAGTTTCAGCAAACATTATTGGATGTTTAATCGGAAATGTATTACACATTCTAAGATCCGGAACGATCTTGTTCCCAGTCTGTCTGCGCCTCATGATCTTAAATATAATATATAAAAAATACAAAAAAATTAATTTTAATTTCTTATATTTTATATATTTTATAATATTCAGTCGAATCGATAATTCGAAATGCCAAGGGGATTGAAATTTTTTCGATTTAGAGGAGTTTATGATTTAACGAGATTTTATTCGTAGGTTTTTTTTCAGGGGACCAAAAGTTTATTTGAATTATCGCAATTTTCGATCAAGCGGGGTACAAATTATCGGAATTCGGCTGTATTTATATGATAAATGTTGGTGAATTTGTCAATTTGTCTTAAAGCAGGAAATACATATTTGCCCATTCCTGTGGCAGCTATATGATATATCAACTATATTCTTTTATCAGCCGATCCAAGTTATATCTACAGAAAATGTATCTACCTATAACAAGCAGCTTCTGTACCAAATTTCAGCATGATAAAATTCTTCTATGCTGAGTTAGCATTGTTAGTTAATGTTGGAGCTACCTTTAACTTAACGTATGGCCATAACAGCCCCATCGGGTCAAAGCCTGAAGCATTATTTTCCTTTATATCTGCTTGCTTCAGTGAAGAACTATTTTTATACGTTGGTGGATTTCAAATCCTACGCCACAACCTAGTTTTTCTAGGAGGGTCATGTCTATCGATATGAGAGGGTCCCAAACTCGCACCTCTTTTGTTTGTGCGCCATCCACTGGACCACCGAGGCCCCTATAGCTACCTTTAACGACTGAAATTGTTAGCTTCTGAAGTATATCTCTACAATGTTTGGCTTCCTCAAGACAAGTGTAAACCTTCCTGAGGTGAAGCCTTCGACATATCCAATAATCATCTTACCATTTCTGTACATAACTTAAAGAAAATTTCCATTCTTAATGAAGGTCTCACTCTTATGAAAGTACCACATTCCAAACCTATCAATCCCAATCATTAGTTTCCCTTAATTTGCACATAGTCCCTTCAAAGGGTCACCACAATTACAGGGTATAACGACTAGTCCAGTCTGTAGTGTTTACCTGTGATTGTGATTGGGATTGGAAATGAGTGAAGCTGACACTCAGCTCGGCCTCTGCCCCTTCTGGCGGTCGAGCTAAGCACATCGAAGATAACGGTCGATGGGCTGCAAGTAGATGCAGTTGCCACGCCCCTGTTTGTTGCACAGACACACGAGACCGCCCACATTGTGGTGCGGTGTGGTGCGGTGCTGTGGTGCAACACCTTTGTCAGCTGATTTGCATTTAATTGCAGCGATTCTTTTTACCAAAAGGCGTGACAAATTGTCGACAACAGCAACAACAACAACAACAACAACAACGATATATACAATGCATCGATTTGGTATTGATCGATAAGCATTATGCCACGATTCAATGCTATTGAATGGGTTAAACTGTGGCAGGTGGATTATCGACATATCGACAATCTCGGTAATTTGAGATTAATTGGGCATAGATGCATCTATATTGCCATCGTTATTTGTTATAGGTTGTCGAAACGCGACGGAAATCAGACCAGATTGAAACACTATATCATATAGTTGCCCGTACTTGTAAGATAAATATGGAATATACAGTACTTTTCGGTGTTTTGAACCTCGAACTTACCATATATATAGAAGCAAATGTGCGACAGCTCCTTTCGGTCAGCGGATACTGGTCCCAACGTCAAGATTTTTTGTAGAAATTCGAAAATTGGAGATATAGGCCTGAAACTTGGGGCTTGGTAGTGTTATTCTATATGCAAAACCTGTGCAAAATTGTGGACCGATCGGTTAACACTCCGCACTATTAAAGCCAATGCCCGGCACGTATGTCGAACCAATCTTAAATATATATTATATCAAATAATAGAAGGCAGATATCGGCTATGTTTTGAGCTCCATCAACAAGAATATAATGTTTCGAACCCTTTAAAATGGGTACCAGGCATATTTTTCCGTACATAAGAATTGCAGCTGTTCCAATTAATGGTATTCCTACATATTACATTAATATTTGATAACTTAAAAAATAGATTTTATGGACCGATCGGATTGAAGTTTGGTAGAACCATAGATAATAAAGAAACTTAAGCTGAGATATATAAGCATAACTGGACTATCACGTTAGTGCAACATCTGGGGAACTAGTTGATACAGAGCTAATCGGATTCTTTTTATATCCTGATCCCATTTGGAAAATGGGAAAAAGGGTACTAAAATTTTGTTGGAATGTACGTAACAGGCAGAAGGAGGCGTGGCAGACCCCATAAAGTATATATATTCTTGATCAGCATTAATAGCCGAGTCGATAAGCCATTTCCGTCTGTTCGTCTCTCCGTCTGTCCGTTCTATATTCAGTTTACAGATATAAATAAAAACTATAAATATACTCTGATAATTTCGTTAAGATCGGACAGCAACTTTTTAAGATATTTAAGAATACATTTTATAATCGGGATATCTTTTAGTTGAGCTCTCTCTCTCTCTTTCTCCCTCTCTTCATCTCTGTCTTGACTTTAGCTTGTTTCCTTCTTGTTTCCTCGGACAAATCCAGTGGTAACTTTTTTGGTCTACGCAATGGGTCTATAACCCCTAAAAGTGGATGTCTTGGAATAGTAACACTATGTTGAATATGAATGATATGTATAGATTGTCATAAGCTGGTTAAAAGCTCTATGAAAGCTCCCATCTTATTATTACCAATTTATCCTTTATTATTATTATTATATGGACATAATGACCCTATCGGGTAACAGCCTGAAGCACTATTTGCCTTTATTTCTGCTTCCTCCACTGAAGATCTTTATTTACTTGGGTGGATTTTGAGTCCTACGCCACAACCTAGTTTTTCTAGGAGGGTCATATCTATTGACATAAGTGGGACTCGAACTTCGCACCTCTTGTTTGAAGGGACAGTGTACTATCGACTGGTCCACCCAGGCTTATTTATCCTTTATCTTATCCTCTTATGATATATGCTTTTCCGGCTCCTTGTTTATTCTTCGCAGTATTTACTGTAGTTGGTAGCTGTCCTGTCGCCACTTTGGCAGTGTTCACTGTGGGTTGCAGCAGTTGCTGCTGTTGTTGTTGTCGTTGTTGTTGTCGTTGTTGTTGTTGTCGTTGTTGTTGTTGCTACTGTTGTGTCTCTTAAGCTGCTTTAAATTTATTGTTGTGCACAGTTTAAGCGATTTCGTTTTGTATTTATTCATTGCCTGCCAAATGCACTTAGCCCCCCCACCGCCTGCAGACCTCGGAACAGACCAGACCAGACCAGCCCAGATCTCTCCACTCTCCACTCTCCACTCCTGCTCTGCCTTCTCCCGCTCCTCCTCCTGCTGGTATTGGGGCATGGCAAATGGATAAAACTTGCCAATTATGGCGTTGTATGCAATGAACTGAACTCTTCGTTCTTTCGAACAACGTTGTTGCAACAACAATGAGCATATGTCGTTGCATGCCGCATGCCGCATGCTGCATGCCGCTCGCCGAGCCATTTGGCCGGCTTTGTTTTTAGGTGTCCGCCGCTCTTAAAGCCTGCCCGGAACCCCATCCCATCTCCTGCCAACTGGCCACAGCGCTAAATGTGGCATTAAATTTGTTGCAGCAACACGCACACACACACATACACACACACATATATATATATATATATATATATATAAATATATATATATATATATATATAATATTTAGCGCAACTAACTGGACACTGAAAATATAACCTCAACATTGCCAGCGAAACAGAAAGCAGAAGAGAGACGTGAAGAGGGAGAACCAGAAAATGAATTATCAAGAGAAAAGCTGGATTTCATTTATATACCCTGTACAAAAAGAGAGGGTGTATTATTTGCTCCATCTTACACTTAAATTTTAGATTGTTCACCTTGGGTCCATGGTAGGAGAAACGGAAAAAGAATCATCAAGAGAAAAGCTGGATATACCCTGTAAAAAAGTGGAGGGTATTATTTGCTCTATCCTACTCCAAAAGCTTAAGAGAGGAGAGGGAGATCCAGTAAAAGAATTATCAAGTGAAAAGCTGGATTTTATTGATATACCCTGTAAAAAGGGTGGAGCGGGAGAAACAGAAAAAGTATCATCAAAAGAAAAGATGCATATTTTTTTTGTATGGACATATCAACCATATCGGGTCAAAGCGTGAAGCACTATTTGCCTTTGTTTCTGCTTCCTTCACTGAATAATTTTTTTTTACAACCTAATTTTTCTAGGAGGGTCATGTCTATATCGACATGAGCAGGACTCGAACCCACACCTCTTCTTTGGCGGGACAGTGCGCTATACACTGCTCCACCGAGGCCCCGAAGCTGGAAATACCCTAGAAACAAAGTGGGTGTATTATTGGTTCTATCTTACTTGAAAAGCTTAAGGTTCCTTCAGCATGGATCTATACGTGCGTCTGTATGTATGCAAACTGAACCGCATCCTCCTCAACGCTAAGACTGAGTATCCATGGATCCAAGCTCATGCTCTGTGTTTGGTGAGATGAGCTGGGTGTCATTTCCTATGATCTGCTGAAACCGAACGAGACTATCACGAGGGGAGCTGGGGTAATACCGACGACAATTGATGCGTTTGAGCCAAGCGTTGTAAGAAAATCGGCCGAAATTTTCGGATAGACATGACAAAGCATGAGGCTCGACCACATGTTCATCGCGTCGTTAAAGCTTACTTGGAAACACTTCGTTGGTAAGTCCTATCCCACCCGCCGTGACATTGCTCCTTCTAATAACCATCTTTTCCGATCGATATTACATGGCTTGGCTAACTAGCACTTGACCTCTTAAAAGGAAACAAAATAGATCGATGTAAGTTCTTCCGAGCTGATATCCGAAATCGGAAGGAAAGAAAAGTTAGTTATCGATTCTTATTATATGGCCACAACAAAGGGGTCAAAGCCTGAAGCCATATATTCTTGCTTCCTTCACTGAAGAACTTTTTTGTACGTCGGTGAAATCCACCGTCCTACGCCACAACCTAGTTTTTCTAGGAGGGTCATGCCTATATCGACATGAGCGGGACTCGAACACGCACCTCCACTGATCCACCGAGGCCTCCAAATCTAGTGTTATGTTACGACCATTTCCCGCCAACATAAAAGCTAAAGGGTGTGGGGAACATTGTGCGACTTTAAGGACTCGACTCGACTGGTGCGCAATTGCCAGCAGGTGGAGGGATTAGTCGGGCAGACTCGGCAATAATTTACAGGTGATGTTGCAGTTGTTGTTGTCGTTGGAGTTGTTGCAACTGCAACAGTTGCTGTTTGTTGATAGTCGCTGCGGCTGCTTGCGCACTTAGCGGTACTTTCGACTAATTTTTAATGCCCCTCATATTTTCCCGGCCACGCACAGTGCTGCCACATCCGGTCGGTGGCCCGGCCCGGCCCGGCCCGGCCCGGCCCGGCTCGGCCCGGCACGGCAGTTACAGGTGTGCCTAAAAGTAATTGCCCCCAGCCGAAGCGGCGGGGCGACTGCAGCAAGTGCTCGACTTAATGCTGGATTTGTGTAACGTAACCCCCTATTTCGCCCTATCTCCCCCTATTTCCCCCTATTCCCCTTCACCACTCTCCATCCCAGACACAACAATTTTGAGTGTTATGCTGTGGGCGTGGCACTGTTTCGATTTCGTTGACACATTTTTGTGGGCGTTTGGGCGTGGGGGGCGTGTGTGTGCGTAGACTTTTATGGCGCACTGTGTTGTCTGTTATATGCATAAGGTGGGCGACGGGGGGTATTAGCTGCTGGGTTGCCATGGCGACTTATGCATACAGGAGACGCTTACATTTGTCTTTTCGCAACTTTTGCCACGCCTACCGACCGCCCCCCAGCAACTGCTCCATGTGTGTGTGTGTGTTTTGTTTTCATTTCATTTTTTTTATACCCCGAACCCAATTGAAAATTGGTCTGAAGGGTATAATAAGTTTGTGTAAATGAATGTGACAGGTAGTTAGTATATATATTCCTGATCAGCAGCAATAGGATAGCGTCTACCAGAGGCGACAGAGCGTGCAGAGCGTGGCATTCAAAATTTCACCCTAATAAAATCTCCCGAAAATTCAATAGGTGCCTATAATATCTACAGTTTTTAACATAATGATTTGAGCTTGGGACTATATATTCATGACTATGCCATAAAGTAATCCTAAAAATTTCAGAACGAAAATGGACCAAAGTGGCAAAAATGGATTATGTCACCTGGAGGCTAAGCTTTTGTAGCTAGAGACTACCATTTGAGTACGTATGAATGCATAGCTGATGTGTAAATAGATTTGTTCTCAAAACTTCAATGTCACACTCACTTTCGCTGTAAATTAAAAACATTAATAACAAGCTGAGTATTTTGAGTTTTAGCTTGACTTTCGAAATTTATATACTAAATGATGTTTTTAACTTAGAGACAAAGTTTCAGAGCAATCGGCAGGTAAACACAGAAGTTATAGACCAAACAATGTCAAAAATCTATCGGTTTGGCGACGCTGACTGCACCCTGGACTGCGTAACCTTTAAAAAGTGTGTGTACTTGCAGCTGGTACTAGGGTATCTTGTAGTCTAGCTCACTCAACTAAAGCTTTCTCGCTTGTTTTTTGTTTTTGCATTTTCATTTTCCTCTTTTTTTGCTATGGCTGCGGTTGACTCGCGATATTTATTATTGTTGCTGAAATTGCTGTGTGTCCTCAACAGTCGCCTCTGTCGGCTCCTACGGCTTCTGCTCCTGCTCCTGCTCCTGCTGCTCCTCCTTCCTCTGCCCCTGGCTGGCTCCTCTGGTTGCTGCTGTTGCTGACGCATTTAAAGCTTTTGCGGCATATAAATAAAAAAAAAAGCGAGCAGAAACAACGGCTAAACAGCAGGACACCGAAGATTACATACCCTAACTGTGCAGCAGGATTGGGTCAAGGCTGGCGGACATGTTGAAGTATTCAAATTTCACTAAGAAATGTTGCAATTTTTGAATTTTCCTTAAGTCAGAAAAGTATGTTGTAAAAGAAACCTTCTACTGAAGCTAACTTCAAATTTATTTTTAGTGATTGGCCACACTTTTTGAACACAATGCTTCCACGCAATTGATTGAATGGCCACACCGTATTATTATATGGCCATAACAACCCTATCGGGTCAAAGCCGAAAGCACTTTATTTCTGCTTCCTTCACTGAAGACCTTCTTTAACGTGGGTGGATTTCAAATCCTACGCCACAACTTAGTTTTTCTAGGAAGGTCAAGCCTATCGACATGAGCGGGACTCGAACTCGCACCTCTTGTTTGGCGGGAAAATGCGCTATCCACTCGTCCACCGAGGCGCCATAAACCTGGCCAAACCTTACACGGATGATATGATAAACCTTAAATTGTAGACTTCTTGAGGGGGAAATGTAATATCAAAAAAAAACATTCCTTGGATTGGTATGCCACCTTTAAGGTAGGCCGGGAGCTCGTCGAATACATGCTTATTTCAGAACGACTCACCACCAAGGACATAAAAATTACCATATTAAAAAGTTTTCAAATAATCTTTGGAGAGTTCCCCCAAACTTTTAACATCTCAGACGGCACATGATTACCCTGATTATTCGACTGTCTCCGATTTAACACTTTGAAAGCCATTAAAGTATATTCGTCTCGAGTATTTAAGAGGATATAGAAAAATACCTGTAAAAAATGTTATTAGGAATAAAAAATCTTCGGTAAATATGGTTAAGATCCCAGTGGCATTGGTCTAAAATTCATTGAAATTTATTAATAATAAGTTTTTTTTGAATAAACATATCTTCATACTTTTTGATAGAGTCTCGCCTTACGTCAGAAAAATCAAGTGAAAAAACCACAAATGGATCTAATGTCATAAAACCAAACCGATTTTTATATATTTTTGACTTAGATGACTTATAGACCTGAGAATGGCTTGCTTTAAGCGCAAAAACGGTCATAATTAACTTCAGATTTCATAGGACTCAATAGTCGATAGCCTTAAAAAAGTTGTGTTTTAGCGATTTTTAAATTCAAACAATTAACCAGAGTGACCGTTTAACAATATGTTCCATGTAAACTTAAGCTAAAATATACCAAATTTTGTAAGGAAAATAACAATTGGGTTCAATTAAGTAAATATAACTAGAAATATAACTAGCAACCCTCGTACTATATAGAAATTGGCGTCTTTAATTTGTTCAATCAACTTTTGTATCTGTAAAGAATCAATCAAATATATGATCATTCATATAGTTTTAAAGGTTAAGGAAGATTTTTTTATTGGGAGAGGTAGACTCCGTAGACTATGTTTCTAAAAGTTCTGAAAAATGAGAATATTCACACATTAGTTTACGGTTTTCATATGAAAATTATAATACCCTCCTTTAGTCAAAAAAGGAAGAAGAGGAAGAAGAAAAGGAACTAGCAAAGCGGAACAAGAAGTAGCAACAGCGAGCTGATTGAGGAGTTGAATGTGAATGGCGTTGGGTCTGGAGTTGAGATTGGGGATATGGGGATATGGGGAGGATTTTGAATGTGGAAGTCGGATGGATGCAGTTGGAGAAGGGAAACAGCAGATGAGGCAATGACGCCGGCAACAATGGCAACAACTGTCTCTGTTGCCTTTGGTTTTGCTTTTGGAGCTGGAACTGGAGTTGGAGCTGGAGTTGGAGTTGGAGTTGGCTTTAAAGCCGCATCAGACCCAGACTTGGGGCACGTGGCATCGTCTGATGCGCCAATGCTTGATTTATTGGTCCCCCAATGGCGGCCACGCCCACTGTCCAGTGACACATAGTGCCGCCTGCTGCTGAAATAAAGAAACTTTTCGGCATTCGCTTTTGAATTTATTATGTTTTTATTTGGCTTTTCTTTTCGTTTTCGCTTCGTTTCACTGTTTTTCTTTTCTTTTCTTTTCTTTTCTTTTCTTTTCTTTTTGTTTCTTTCATTTTTATTTTCAGTTGTTGTTATCGATATTTTTGTTTAGGGGCTAGGAGGGAGCTTATTATGCATTCAATTCTTTTGGTAGCTATGTATCGTTTATCGTTTATCGTTATCGCTATGCAAATCATTTATCATTCGTGTATATATGTATGATGTACATCGTCTCTATACTGCATAACCGACTCGTACGGAGCGGAGGGTACGCGTCAGTCAATAACCCTTGAAATGAACGGAGACGGGGAAAACAATGAAATAAATTATGTTCTGATCTCAACTGTGGCGATATGTTACGATATGATATATGATATATGTTCCAGACAACAGCTGATGTGTTAATGCGGCTACGGGCTTGTAATTCTCAACTGGTGCTATAAGATTGAAATTGCAGTTGAATTTTCTACTGTGTGGGACGGAAATGTTTCTATAGAGTTTAGAAAGTACAGAGAACATAGGGAAGACTACTTTTGAGTGATTTTGCACCAAATTTAAATGGGAAAAATAAACCTAAGTTTAGAATCCGAGACAGGCCCGATAAGTTGAACAAGTTTAAATTTCTATTTTTAGTAGTTCCACAGGAAAAGTCCTTTAAATTTGAAACAAAGCAAAGTTTTGATATCTAGATTGCAGTACATAATACTCAGATTAGTCTTTTACTGTTATCATAACATTAGTTCTAAGGATTTTGCCTTTTTCGCATATAGTTGACGAACTATCGATAGTAATATCGTATCATAAAGTCTACCATTGCCAAAGTCATTATCGATAGTATCGCGAAAATTAAATTTCGTAAGTTTTAGAGATGGAAAACTGATATATTCGATTCATTGTACTATCGAAAGAGCAAATTGACAATACTTTTCCCAAAAATGACGATTATATTAACGCCTTACTCATCCTATTCTTGGAAAGTTTTCCAAAACTATCGAAAGAGCATCTTTATCGATAGTTGCTTTAATACAACTACTAAATATGATAGTGTTGCTCAGCTTTATATAATTCTCTTGCCTTTTCACATATAGAATTATAGAAAATCATCTTGGGAAACCGAAGTTTTTGGAAAATTTGATATATAAAACAGATATAAAATTTTTAAAAACGCTGTTGAAAAGTTGTAGGGAAGAAATTGAAAGTATTTAGGAAAGAACTTTTAATTTCTACCGACGTAAAAAGATATATATTTTTCCGAAATGAAAATAAAATAGGAAAAAATGTAAGTCTACAAAGAGTTATTGACTATTCGAACACATTGCAATGCGAGTATGGGATTTCCTTGTCTTAAGTCTGGAACCTCATCGATAACAACGATAAATGGTATATTTTTTTAGAAAATATCGTTAATACCTTTGGTTCTCCAGTTCTGATGTTGCTTCGTAGTATATTTTCAATTTTATTTTTTGTTTTTCATACAATTCTTTGCTCGTAATTTGTTATTAGACACACAGTACTTTTGGTATATTATACGATATATTATATGGTAATACTTATTTGTTAGATTATGCTATATTACATGATGTACGGGGGCAACAATTGGTAAATGAGTTTTACATTTAGCAAGACTATAAATGTTCTTTTAGGCTTTTCGATTTGTTGTAGGTTTTAAGAAGGATTATCGATAAATTGATTAATCATAATGCTATAACAGAATATGCGTTTGGTATTTTTTTGGTTTTTTTTTTTGGTATTTCTTATTTTTTTTTGGTAAGCACAATTGATAATTGATTAGGTATTATTTGTTTGCTATTTCTTGGTATTTTTTTAAGTAATTAAGTTTTTTTTTTTGATATGTACAGTCTGCAATTGTCGGGAGCTCAATGGATGTCTTTTGGGGAGGGGGGACTTTCAGTGGAGGGGCGCGTGAGCTCATTGAGAGATTCATTTATCACATATTTATTTATAAATTTCGTATATGTATTTGATATAGTATAATATGCAATAGGTTTTTAGTATTTTTTCTCCTTTCTTTAGTATTTTCTCTATGCTTTTTCATTAATTGTATAAAATAAGTACAAATTTTGCTTGGCTTTTTTAGTATTTTGTTTGGTTTTAGTTGTAGTTTTTCCCTTTCCTCTTTAGCTTATGTTTAGATTAGCTATTTGTTTAGATACAAAATACAAGATACAATTTCTCCGGCTTTAATTGACTAGACTTGTGTGTGTGTTGTGTGAGTGTGTGTTGTGTCTGATGATTTCGGTTCCTCATAGATTTAACTATCGTATTTGCATAATATTCAACTAGGTAATTAAGTTATTATTATTATTTATTTGTTTATATGTTTATCAATTGCAATTGCTCTTTATTAATTGGCCAATAAATTTTTGATATACCCTTGCAGAGGTTATATGATCTATGGTATCCAACGGAAGAACAACAGATCGAAATTTCAGCTCAACAATGCCCCTATGTGAACCAAACATATCTGAAATTTGCTGAAATTTGTTTACCAGTACAATAGGTTTATTATGATATATGTAGCTGTCATAGGAACCTTACTTTGAAAATGAACAATTTGTCTTATAAACCTATTTTTTCGACATTTTCAATTTTCACAAGAAACAATCTTAAGGACCCTTTATTGTAATGTATCCTATTTCGAGTAGTAAGAACATATATATTATATAGATCTCATCGAAACAGTAGTTGAAACTTTAAACTAGGAATGCTCGATGTTAAGACAACATTGATGTTGGAACCGATATCGAAAGACAAAATTTCACCCGCAGACATCGGTTTTGAACACGTCGATGTTTTTGCTTCCAACATCGAAGACTCTCGAATATCCCTAGTTTGCTTAACAAAGTCCATGCTAAACAAATTTGTCCTCAATCGAAGTAAAATATAACATAGGTGCTATAGGAATGATAGCTTAAAACTTAAATTTTAACATGGAAACAAAGTTTTGCTCTTAAAGAAATAGTTTTAAACTTTTCTGAAATTAAGCTAAATAGTGTTTTTTTTATCTAAAAAAATTTCAACAAAATCTTAGTACTATAAAATATTATATAGTTGCCATAGGAACAATATACTACAAATTGACTTTGTGCTAAGGGAAGCTTTTAGTGTCTAAAGATTTATTTTAACAATATTCTAAAGATTAATATTTTCACTCAAGTTAGAAATCGGATTACTATATCATTTAGGTGTCCACGTTAAAATTAAATATTTAATTCCAATAAATTTTAACAATTTTGGACTAAAAATAGGACTACTTACTATATTATATACTTGTCATAGGAACTGGAGACTAAAATTATAAAGAATGCATAACTAGTTGTATTTAAAAAAACAAAAAAATTTTATAATTTTTTTTATATATTTATAAAGTTTCAACAAAATTGGAGTAATATATACTTATATGATAGGAACTCTGAACGTAAAACTATTCCTTTGCTAAGAAAAATTATTTTCTTTTCTTATGAAGATACTTTACAATTTTTAAGAATGAAATTAAAGTGTATTTTCTTCTTTGTCCCAAAGTTTGGGTCAAATCTATAGGAATAGGATAATTTATAATGTATTTTGATTCTATTTTTTACTCAATGTTCTTAATGATCGTTGTATGTCTTTCCATCAAACTTCGACAAAATCTGGTATCTTTAAATTGGATAGATCCAAATTTTCCATCATAAGAAATAACTAATTTTTGGCTTGAAATATTGTATTTTTTAACCGATTTTAGTCAATTCTATGTTGTTTAGACTTTTGTATATATCTGAATTAAAGTCAATATATTCTTAATCAGCATCGAGCCGAGTCACCGTCCGTCTGTCAGAATGCTTAGGATATTGTAAATACTTAACAAGATTCAGTAAGAACTCAAGTTTTATCTATATACCAACTGCAAGCGTATCTAAAATTCGGTGCACCGAAAATACACAGTTTCTTCTTCTTGATTTTTATGCATATTTTGCAGTATTTGTTTTTGTTGTTCTTGTTATTTATGAACTACAGACTAATACCAAAAAAAAAAAAAAAAATTTGGTTGTGTATGATATATGTATATATAGATATATATATAGAGCTAGCAACACACACTATACGTACATATACATACATATAAAGTATATATTATGGTATATTATATTATATTATATTATAGATAGAGTACATATGCTTCTTGTAGTTGTTGTTGTTGTTATATGGAATTTATGATTTACACATTAGATTTCAAATTCGATACATACAATAATTCCGAGTCATTCGCATTGATTGTGCGACAACTGACAAACAACCCAATCGTTTTATCTACCGCAACACCACCCAAAACCCGAACCCGAACCCGAACCCGAACAGAACCAACACCATATATAGTAGGACAATCCAAGCCCGGCCAAGCCAAGCCAATCCAATCCAATTCAATTCAATCCAATCACCTTTCGCCGCATCCTCCGAGAACTTCAAACTCCATTTGATTCTCCGGGATTAGCTAGGGGCTGGCATCTGCTGTATAAACATAAAATAAACATGGATAAAACAAACTGGAGATAGAAAACTGCAGTGTTTTTGCATTTGACAAATTTGTGGCTATGTGATACCCTGTAAATGTCAAAGCACTTGCGGGGTATAACAAGACAACAAATGGTACAAAATGTATTGCCAAAAACATAAGCTATAAACCAATAACAATGCTCTGTTTATAATTTTATAGGGTATATCTAACTTTGGCTTATGTCAACTATACCCTGTAATACGCATAAGATAAAATAACACCTCGAGTGTGTGGAGCAATTTGCTTGTGTTATAAACAAATAACAATGCTCTGTAATAAACAATTTTATAGGGTATATCTGCTTCGACTTATGCTAACTATACCCTGTAATACGCATAAGATAAAAGCACACCTCGAGTATGTGGAGCAATTTGCTTGTCTTATAAACAAATAACAATGCTCAGTAATGAACAATTTTATAGGGTATATCTGCCTTGACCAACTATACCCTGTAATACGCATAAGATAAAAGCACACCTCGAGTATGTGGAGCAATTTGCTTGTGTTAAAACAAATTGCAAACGTAAGCTTGACTTTTGCGCAAAATTTTATTGTTATTTGATACCCTATGTTTGCGCAACTAATGGGGTATAGATAGCTAAGCTCATAACAAAATTTTTTTGGAAATTAACAGCAAACAGTCTAAATTGCAAAGTTGCTAAATTGCTGTTTTTGCAGTTAAGAAAATTTGTGTAATACCCTAGAAAAGTTTGACGAATAGAGCATGCTAAACCAAAAGGTAGATTAAGCTCTTAACACACTGAGGCCTTAGCTTGTGTTCAGCTTACACTGTTTTAGCTTAGCTAAGAGGGCTCTCGATTTTACAGGGTATCTACTAGTCGTGCCTGGGCTTGCCTCTGTATGAGTGTGTAGCAGAGTCTGTTAACAACAATAAAATGCATCGTTGTCATAGCTCAGAAAGTACATCGTCAAGCAGATTGATGCTTCAGCAGGCTGTCCAAGTGGTGGGGCACGGAGTGGCGGAAGGGAAGAGGGGGACAGCTGGAAAGTCAGGAAAATAGTTGAGGCTAGAAAGGACATTCGAGTGCACTTGGATGCCTATGCGAACATGGAGACATGTATATAGTTAGGACTAGACAACTATATGGAAACATATGTAAGCCAACTCTATATAAAGCTGTCGCCATGACAGGCCACAACACAGGGGCGTCGACAGCAAAGGGGGGCTTGTGAAACTTTGACTAAAAGCGCTACACCCTGTGGCAAAAGCTATGCCTACGCTCCAAACTGAAGCGCCCTATATCTTCTAACTCCCTCCTTGTCAAACCCTACTCTCAAACCCAACTATCGCCCTCTTCCTCTCTCCCTCTGTTTCTGCGACAAATGTATTGTAGAAACTTATCGCCCCCCTCTCAACGTTCCACTTTGATTTATGTGCAAGTTGAACTGCGTCTGTCCTCCTCCTCTTGTTCCTTCTCCTGCTCCTAACTCCTTCCTAGTAGCTAACAGTTTCAGTTCCGGTTTCACGGTCTTCCCCCAAAAAAGAGTGGAGAAAAAATCCCCATCTGCTTGAAGTGTGCATGCTTCTAACTGTTTGCAGACACCAAACACGCGCCGATTTGTTTGCACTTATTTTTGATTCGATTTTACAAGGAAGTATCCTAAACTGACACTTGATCTGGATTCGGACATCAAGCTGAAGAGTGACCCATGCTTTTGTGACAATTTGTACTGAAATACGTTGAATTTGTGGCAAGTTTAGACTAGAAAAACGGAGCTTGGGGCTTGAAGCAACTAAGGGGTTTCACCTTTTTGTGCTGAGGCTTGTATGAAGTAAAATATACGAATTTGTCCATATTATCTATGTTTACTAAGCCAGTGATTTGAAATTTTCTCTATATATAAATTTCTTTACTATCTATTGATATACCAAATTTCATAACAATTGGCTCATAATTATGGTAAATAAGCCTCATTTAATTTTACCTAAAGCAGTTAATCGATTAACTAGATAAAACTTAGCTTACTTATGGACTTTCTGTTTTTGAATAGACTCAATAAATGTTTTCCAAATACATTTCAGCGAAGACTTCCTCGAGTTTTGTAGTACCTTATGGAAGCCCGGGTTCTTTAAACTTAGATTAAGTCCGTTGTTTCATGTTTGTGTCAAATGATGGTTCTAGGAACCAATGACTTGGCCTAATTTCTACTACAACTTGAGATTTCAATCCAAATCAGTAGAGCTAACTTCTCAGCTTCCTTTTCCATTGATATATCATATATAAAGAGTCCCTAACTTCAACTCAGATCATAGTTACTGATTCCCTTTCTCATCAGGTAGTCTATTTTAGCTTTGAATTCCATTTCCAAGTGGAAGTCGGCACCTTTTGACTTTGCATATCAACCTATATGACCCTACGCACAGTTGATACGGCGTTAACAGATTGACTCCGACTAGTCGGAGGGAATGACAGACAAGCACTTTAGACCCCGACGACTTCTTGGCCCTGTTTTGTCTTAACTCATTTGCATGTGTCACATCAGTTTCGGTGACAACCCGACATAACCCAACATAACCCAACATAACCCAACGCAACGCCACGCAACACACACGCATTTCGGAGCTCAGGTGGTTGTTGGGTGCGTGTGTGCGTGTGTGTGTGTGTGTGTGTGTGTGTGTCGAAGGAAGCGGAAGAGGCGAAGGAGGAAAAGGAGAAGGAGGAACCGGTTAGTGCCCAAAGTCATTGTACAATGGGCTTAATTGACACTTTATGGAAGAGTTTATCTCCAGCATATTGATGCTTTATTGGGGACTGCAAGTCTTTTAACAAATGTCATGTGATTTCAATCAAGTCACAGCTTAGAACTGATTGGTCGATTATCTTTTTGGTTCTGCTTAAAGATCGAAATCGAGTTTTAGGGGAACTCACGCAAGATTAGTAAAAGCAGTTGGAGACGTAGGCTCAGATTTAGTAAAAGGAGTTGGAACCATTGTCTTCAAGTCCAAAGAGATCCCTCTGTAAAAATTTGAACTGATAGTGTTCATAAAATTTCAACAGAATTGGACTACTACATCATATATCTGTCATATTACTAAATCTCGGTCTTGACTGTGTTTTTTTAATTTATAAGATGGAAATATCGCAAACATTTCAGTTTCTGGCGTTTTATTCGCTTTATCAAATCTAAATAACGACCATCTACCGATTCATCAAATTGATCTGAATCAGTCAGACCACTCTATCATTTAGCTGCTATTCAATTAAAAGTCCTAGTTTGATCATATTCGCCATGTTTTTCATGCTAAATGAATTGAAATTTCACACAAACTTAAGTTGTTTGATTATCTTCCGTTCCGCTTAATTTCAACAGGATCGCGAATTTATATCATAGCTATACAACTAAAAGTCGGAAGTTTTCAAGCTGCTGAATATAAATTTTATACACACTTGAGTTTCTTCATTATCTATCGCTTCAACAAATTTCAAAAATTTCAGACCCTGTATATGATAGAGCTTTCATACAACTAAGCTTGGCTTTTACCATATATATCATGTTTTTGTAGCGATTACAATGAAACGCACTTAAGTTTATTTATTATCTAACGTTCCGGCGTTTCGGGAATTTCAGAGCATTTTCAGCATTATTTACCTTACAAGCCTTGCAAACCTGTCGATAGCATTTTAGACTCATCGAATCGTCACTTGAATAATGTTTCTGTCTATATCGAAAGGGCTTTGTTTTATAATGAATAATACCCATTGAATTAGCACCCTTTCAAGGAGTTAAAAACAACTTATAATACCATCTACATAACGAGCAAACGAATTGAGAAAATATATGATGTAGCAATAGTTCAATATATAGTGTTTTGTTTTTACTTATAGAAAGTGGTTCTTATGATTGGAGAGCTGAAAAAATATGGACCTAGCTCATTATCGAAAGTATAATTCACCATCCATAGGAAATTTCGTGTGTCATCCGACATATATTGCAGAATCCTTATTGATTTAGCCATGTCTATTTGGCCATGTCCGTCTCTCCGTCCGTCTCTCCGTCCTTCTGTCCGTCCGTCTGTACGAACGCGCCGATCTCCGAAACTACAAAAGCTACAGACTTCAAACGTGGCATAAAGATCCGTGTATAGCATACGCAGTACGAGTTTGTTTCAAATTTCGGATGCCCCATTCGCGCGATAATCGATAAAAACGATTTTCGATAAAATGGCCGTAACTTTGGCATTTATAGAACAATCGACACCAAATTTGGTAAATAGGGTCATGATTACAAACTGCTGAATGTAATTTCCCAAAATTTTGATACACCCCTCCATTTCCCCGGAAAATGACGAAATGTGTAGAGCAGCTTGAATTCTTATTTGTTTGCGTCTTGGGGTCTCTCGTCAAATTATTTTGCCCTGAGAAACTTGCAAATGGCCCACTGTGCTTGACAATGGCTTTGCCATCGGCGATTTTTCAATTAGTTGACTGCCTTTACTTCCGCTTTTCCAGCTGCTGCTGTTGGCTACAAATTTACTGGGCTTTCGCCCAAGAGCCGCCTGGCGGGTCGCACACTCTCTCGGGAGCCTCCTGCCCGGTAAAGCCCCGGGAGCTGTGTTTTTTAGCCTGTAGCGCAAATCCTACATAATTAAAATACTTAAAGGCTTTTGGCGCAGCAACAAAGTTTTTAACTTTTAAATTATTGCAAAAAAGACAAATGTTGTGCTGGCTGTGAGCGAGCACGACTAAGAGATGCCCTGGAAATTGTGAAATTGGATTGTGAAAGGAAAGGTGCCGCTTGAGTAACCTAAGTGTGGCAGCCTCTTTAAACCACATGGGATCAAAGCTTCCTTCACTAAAGAGCTTCTTTTTACCTAGATGGATTTCCAGTTCTACGCCACAGCCTAGTTTTTCTAGGAGGGTACTGCCTATTGACATGAAAGGGACTTGAAGTCGCGCCTCCTGTTTGGCGGCACAGTGCGCTGTTCACTGGTCCACTGAGGCCCCTACAGCCTCTTTTTACAGGGTATAAGAGGCAGTGCGTTGGAAGCCCGTAGGAGGCACATGTGTAGAGATGTTTTATGTGTTAACCAAAGTACGGCAGTCGCTGCGGGGCTTAATGAGTAAAGGTCGTGGGGAAAGTGAAAGCTAAGACTGGTTGAAAAGGGGGCGTGGCAAGGGTGACATGAACAGGGACGAAGTGTTTGTTAAGCTCAGTTAAGCACTTTTGCTCGGAGTGGAGCCCTGTCAATGTCAGACCCAATTCCAATCGCCGGTTGACAGCCCAAAGGCGGTCGTAAACCGAAGATGCCCGCATAATAACTCATACGCCGTGGTACACCCTGTGCCCAACGAGACTGTTTAATAGACTCAGACATTGCCCTCATAGATTTTCATAATTTCAGTTAATAGACCAAAAACACACACACATACGGACACATAGAAGACCTAGAGGTCACTCAACTAGCCGCATATTTAATTACAATCCCCTGCACTCTCTCCCTTCTCCTTTCCACATTGGCCCCCATTTTTGACCTCGATTTAACGATTTTGCTTTGTCATTTGCCAGTTTAATTATGTGCATGGAAATTTATGTGCTACTCCTTGACTTTAAATGAAGTGTAAGGGATACAATACTGACCCGGTGTACCGCCTTCCGTAACTCCCAGACCCAGAACCAGACCCAACCCAGCCCAAGCCCGGGTGCCCCCTGCTGACCCCCAGCTGACACTAAACGCAATTTCAACTGCCAAAAATGCTGCAATCCTTTCGTTTTTTTCCTCCCTTTTGGCTGCCAGCTGTTTGGGGGCCAAATAACTTCGCCAATCGCACTCCAATGGACACGAACCGTAACCCCCCTACCTCTACCTAGTACGTAACACCCCCCAGTAACACCCCGTTACAGTTATTTATGTACGACGCGCCTGATAATGCTGCGAGTCGGCTGCAAGGGACCCAAAAAAAGGCTCTCGCTGCCTGATTAAATTTTGTATTAGCTCAATAAATTTGCAACGCCAAACGGCATATGGAAAAGGAAAACATACAGTGGTAGTTTTGGGTTGGACGAATTGAAAATACCCTTAAAATGGTATTTTAATAATTGGGTGATTTCCGAAATCACCCTAGAATTTCTAATGCCCGTCAAAGCAAAGCAATCTAAAGGATTCATTAGATTTTGGTAAAACTTTGGCTTAAGGAATGGAAATCACAATTCTTTTGAGTTCCAATGTCATGCTCTAGATTGTCCCAAAGAATCTGCGGAATAGGAGTATGAGAGAACTAACGTACTTATGATGTGATCGTTATGATGTTTTCAGAATATCTCTTTGACGTATTCATAAATATATAGTCTTAGTTCGAATCGATGTCAAGACTTTGGCAACTTCTACATCAAGTAACTTCTAATAACTTTTAGGATGGAAAAGATGTGAATGACACTTTCTTTTTAGTGTCTATGCGCATCTATATACCAAATTTCATGAATCTAGCATAATATTTGTGGCTGTTTTACAATTTTGTAAAATGGAGCGGGTTATCAAAATCTAAGGAAATTGTATTAGGCAGTTTATAATCCTAACCTTATATACGATTGCCATATAAATGCAAAAGTTATAGCCTTTTTTATTGGAACCCGTATTTATCGGTTATCGGTTCATCCAAAACTTTAGAAATATATATAATATAAACATATGTTTATGTTTGGAGTGACTAGATCTTGTAGTCTCCTAGTTCGATGAGGTAATACAGACGGTCAGACGGACTAAATCGGATATTGTTGCTGAACAGGAATATATATAGTTTATGGGGCTTGCCACTTCTTCCTCACACTTATTCTAGACTTCAGATCATTTTTGCAAAACATTGATTTCCGTAGGTCTTAAGCTTATGTCACATTCGATTTCATTGAGGATTCTCCAGTGCTTCCTTCAAGCCTACCAAACTGAACCGAAAATTGTATAGATCATTTTCTCAAAGAGTATTAAAATAAAAGTTGGGGCACATCATTGAGATTTGGACTGGACTAAAATGAAATGAATGGCCAGCGACACGCAAATGGACAACGCTTAACCCATTGCTGCGCCAATGTCATATTTCAAGCACAGTTCCCTACACTTGGGACCCCCTGAAAGGAGCAGCTTGAGGGAGTCGCCTGGGGCTCCCTTTAGGGGTCGAGTGCTAATTGATGGCTCTGGTAATTTGCCCAGTTGTTGAGAGTTGTCAACTGAACACTGAACACCGAGCACCCAACACCAAACACCGAGCACAGAGCACCGAGCATGGAGCACCGAGCGCTGAGAACTGAGAGGTAAGAGCTGAGGTGTCTGTTTGGAGTTTACGAACTCTCTTTAATCTTCAAATGCGGTTGGCAATGGATACAGCAATTGGCCAAATTGTGCGAAACTTCAGATGTTTTTTGCCTTTCACCTTTTCTTTACATTTCTCTTCTACTTCTTTTTTTCTGCTAGTTTTCCGTTTTGTGAGAGCTTTTCCTGACTTTTCCTCTAGTCGATTTTACGCGACTTTTTGGCGCTTTGCGTTTTGGATTTTCGTTTTAGATTTTCGATTGGGTTGATTTTATTTATTGCAATGCACTTGCGATATTTGACAGGGTATACCCTGGAATTTGTGCAGTAAGTGGGGTGTTTTAGCTATGGCATCAAGAGCAAATGACAACTGTCAGGGAAATGTATATTTAGGTAAGTATATTTAGCTGAAATTTGCTGAAAAGACTGCAGCATACTTTCAAGGCATACCCTGTAATTTGTGCAGTAAAAGGCAATGGTAAGGGAAATAGAGAGACTCTAGAGCCCAGGGTATGCTCTAGTAAATGCGCAGCTTAAACCTAATAGATTGTTCTGGTCTGACATTTACAGGGCATATTCGGGTTACATATTCAAAGCAAATATACCTGCTGCTATTATTTACATCCTATAGCCTTTTGGTTGTTTATTTACAGGGTATATTCTAGGTTTGAAGGTAAACATGAGGCCGGAATCTGCCTCCTGCTGTTGTTTACAGGGCATGCACTCGTCGTGTCGCATATACAGGACATAAGAACTATTCTAATCGAAAGCTCATAGGGTATAGCGAAAGTCAAAGCGATATTTATTTTAACATGGCATCCGCTAGTCCAACCATGGTTTCATTTATAGGGTAAATTCTGGCTCTTGAGGTACAGCTTGTTTATAGCGTATGCTGTAGTCTATCATTGTGTCATTTACAGGGCAAATAATGAGTTTGTTAGTAGAGCTTGAGACCAAAAGCTGCATGCGGCTGGAGCTTATGGCTGTTGTACTACAAATCCACAGGGTATATGATCGTTTCTGTACAAAAACCCTAGGGCTACGGATAGCTTTCGCCTGAAATGTCTAGGGTATTTGCTGTTTGTATAGCAAATGCCAAAAGGTATTTGCTGTTAACATAAGATAGTGAAGTGAAAGTTTCATTTACAGGGTATATTTTGTGTATGAAAGGAAAGCACAAGACCAAAAGCTTTCTGCTGCTGATGAGGCATGTCTGTCATAAATACACGGTATAAGATCATTTCTGTACGAAAGCCCATAGACTACGGATTGCTTTGGTCTACTAATTACAGGGTATATGTTGTTTGTATAGTGAAAGTGCTAAAAGTTGCTGGGATTAACAAGACTTCATCCAGTCCTTTCGACTCTGAAGTTTAAGGCTCAAAAGCTGCCTGCTGCTCTTGCTCACAGGGCATGCTATAGTCTGTCATATTTGTTGTTTTCTTTCTAATTTCTTGCAACTATTTTTTTAGCGAGTTTTGGCTAGAAAAAAAAAAGGCTGACGAACTGATGAACGTGCTGTCAGCTGGTTGTCAGTGAAGATGGTCTGCTGGGAGGATTGAGTTTTAATTTGACACAACTGGGAGGGGTAGGGGGAAGGGCAAGCGGAAGAGGGCGGCCAGTGGGGCGTGGAGGCAGTGGGGGCGTGGCCAAAGCGGATTGTAGCTCGCGTTAATTACGCGACTTTTGCTGCGGTCGACCATTTGCTGATTGCAGCGACGTCAGCTGCGCTGTCAGCAGCGGCACGCACGACTGGCAAACGGACCACCCTGTTGCAGTGAGGCAGTCGGTAGAGGGTAGAGGGTAGAGGGTGTTGCCAGTGTGACCAAAGCGCTGCACCAAAGCTGGCAACGTGCGCCTCCCCATGTACCGTTAGTCACGCCAATTTTATTGCGCTGCTGACATGGCTGATGACCATAGGGCCTAGGGAGAGGGGTGTCTATGGGGGGCAGGAGGGATAGGGGGGTAGGGGTGTGTGTGTGGCAAGTGTAACTATCGTTGGCAACAATGGCGCACAACACACACACACACACACACACACACAGCATTTCAAGCGTAACAATTAAGTTAACGATCTGCGGACGGCGGCAACGGCGACGGCGCCAAAGTGACAGAAAAATCGCATTGCACAAATGCTTAAACCACATGCCGGCCACGCCCACGCAACGCCTACAACACTTACTTAGCCATTTGTTGCTTTAAGCTTAAAGCCAAGCTTTCAAGCAAAAAAGCCAAATAGCAACAAGATAGAGTGCTGCAGTCGGGAGTGCTCGACGGCGGGGTACCCCGATCCCAGTCGAGGGATACCATAACATTCACCTACTACAGTCACACAGACACACACACACTTATACCATTAGACAGCGTGAGCTGAAGTCGGCGCTGCCTCAGCCGCCTTTCCCATAGGTGAATTTGTACAGCCTTCTTAACTTCTGTGTTTTTAATTTAATCGTTCGGAAATTTTTAGGATTGGTTGACGAAATCGTCAAAAATATACATTCTGGAATTCGAACCATTATGATAAGGATTGTAGAAAATATAAGCACTTATTTAATTGAGGGGGAACCAAATGAGGATGGAAACAAATTGTATGCCACTTTCTGCATATGGTCTATGGCCACTCACATAACAAATTTCATGACTCTTGCATAAATTTTGCGGCTGTTTATACATTTCGTTACTTTCCGTGAAAATGGAGGAGTGTATCAAAATTTTTGGGAATTTTCATTCTGCAGTTTCTAATCATGACCCCATTTACCGAATTTGGTGTCAATTGCTCTATAAATGCCGAAGTTATGGCGATTTTATCACAAATAGTTTTTATCGATTATCGGGCGAAGGGGGCGTGGCATCCAAAATTTGAAACAAACTCGTACTGTGTATGTTATACATGGATCTTCATCCCAGGTTTGAAATCTGTAGCTTTTGTAGTTCCCGAGATCGGCGCGTTCGTACAGACGGACGGACATGGTTATATAGACTCGGATGTTGATTCTCTTCGAGAATATATGAACTTTAAGGGGTCTGTCAAGCCTCCTTCTGCCTGTTACATACATTTGAACAAAACTATTATACCCTTCTTCCCATTTTTCAAATGGGATCGGCGTATAAAAAGCCAAAAAGCCAAAACCCGGCTTCAATTAGCCAAATGTCAAAACTGTTGAAATGAATTGGCAATGTAAAGGGGGGCCTTGGTGGGGGTGTAGGGGGTATAGTAGGGCGTGGCACAGGCTAGAGGTAAGGGGGAAGGGGGGACTGTTGCAAATACAAAACGATTTGAACAAAAGCGAGGCACATTTGCTCGGGTTGCTTTCTGGGGTTTACATTACCAAAAAGCGGACTTGAAAGTAAACAAAGTTTTAATTTCCTTCAATGATTTCTCTGCGCATTTGTTTTCAGGCCAAAAACCCAACGACAACGTTCACTCCGCACCGCACCGCACCTCACCGCCCGCAGAACCTGCCCCAAAAAACTCTCTCAACAAGCCAAAGAAGCACTGAGTGTGTGTGTGTGTGTGTGTGAGGAGCATAGCTTAGCATCATAATCAAGTTAGATAAATCTAAATCCTTTGCGATAAGCGTCTAAAGAATAGCCGGCTTGCTGCCTTCAAGTAGCCTGGTCACACTGAGAGAAATCCTGCAGTACTTTAAATATACTAAAATATAGACTATTGAAATTTTAAACAACGTTCTTTTCAAGACCTTTTAAAATGTCGACTTTCGTGCCGAATAAACGCGATTTGCGGAAAGCTTTATTGTTCTGATTCCATTTAAAGAAAACAACTGCTTCGACTCGTTTGCTGGTCGAGAAAGCTTAAGGGGGTTATACTCCATCGATTGACACATTGACACCGAAAAGAGGACAGCTCAAAAAAATTGAATACGAAGAATTGAAGGCGTAACTTGATGAATAGTCGTGACAAATGCTCCAAGAATTGTCGGTATCATTACGATTTGACTTGTCAACAGTTGGTATACGTCTCAGAGCCTAGGGTATGATTCAGACACAAGGATATTGGGTGCCATACGAACTGAAGCCGAGAGACTTGGAGAGGCGGCCGATGACGTATGAACACGCAGCATTACGAAAACCCCTAACATAGAAAATCCTATGGATACCCGGCCATGCCTCACCATCGACGGGCAAGCCTATGTCGAAACTTAAGCTCTGTATTTGTTGGGATCAGCTGGGTGACCGAACGACACTGTCACGGGTGAACTATAGCGAAAAACGTCCGCAATTTTCGGATAGATATGACACAGTTATTTTGTAGCACGACAACTCACGACCCCATGTTAGTCGGTCGCTAAAACTTACTTCGAAACACTTCGTTAGGAAGTCTTACCTCAAACGCCGTATAGCCCAGACATATTCTTCCTTCTGATTACCATCTTTTCCGATCGATGCACATGTCTTGGCTGATCAGCACTTCACTTCTTGCGAGGGAAGAAAAAAATGATCGATACATGGATAGCATCAAAAGAGGAACTGTTCTTTCGAGCTGGTATCCGAAAATTGGCAGAAAGATGGGGAAAAGTAGTGGCTAGCAATGGGCAATACTTTAAAAATTCGATTTGCAACACTTTTTTGCTCAATAAAGCCTTAAAGCCTTCGGAAATGAACCTCTTTTAAATAAATTTCAACTCTTAATATGATGATTTTTGCATGGAATATCTTGAAAATACTTCTTCCACTTTCATATGAGTAGGGCAGTTGGCGGGAAGTTGAGTATTCAAAATCTGTTCCTGAACTTAATTGGATTAGTAGAATAAGAAACCTTATTAGGTTCCCGAATTCAATTAGATTAGTAGATAGAAAACCCTTTTGGTTTTCAAGTTTCTGCTCTATTTTGTTAAATTTTGTAGAATTCAAATGATTTCGACTTCTATTCAGCTTAGAATTTGGACAGATTTCAAAACCCAAATTTTTTTACAGTGCAACAAAAGTTTCAACTGCCTGTTTCTATGTATGTCTCTGTGTGTGTTGTGTGTGTTGGGTGTGTGGACGCAGAGGGCAACCGTGCAAGGGCTGGGGCTGGGGCTTAGAACTTGGACCGACGAATTAGAGCACCCCAATCCAATGGCATTGCGAGTGAATAGAATTTGTAATTTCCGTTTTTCGTTTTGTATGCTAACCCGTAACAGCAGCAGCAACAGCCGCATAGCCACTCTTAACCAACCGAACCCGGACTCAGACCCGGACCAGGACCCGGTACCCCCTTTAGAATACCCCCCTAACGAACACCCCGTATACCCCTTCTATAGACGCCTATCACAATCCGAAACTTGAAGCGTGCATGCCTTGTGGCGCTTTAAGCATGCCGTGCCACAATGAGAGCTCTTGTTGTTGTTGCAATTGTTGTAGTTGTTGCAACTGTTGTTGTTGTTGTTGTTGCAACTGTTGCAATTGCCTTAAAGGCAGCTGCAGTTCAATTGCTGCGCCCCCCCGCCCGACAGGCGCCCGGACTCACGCTGCCAAACGCCTAATTCCGACACCTCCCCAAACGCCACAGGCCGTTAAAGTCCAAAAGTCAAGTAGGATCCCCTTCCAAAAGCCCCTTCCAAACGCCTCTCCCTAACCCCCTTCCTGATACTACCCATCCAAAAAAGAGAAGTACCAAAATCAAGTAAAAAGTATTTGGATTTGGTTAACGGCTCGGAATATGCTGTTGAAGGCCAACTGCCGTTGCAACTACAGAAAATGCATTAAAAGATGAGATGAGACCCCAACCCCATTGAGCAGAATTTCCCATTTTCCATTTCCCATTTTCCATTTGCATGTGAATTGAAATGTTAAAATGAAAATGGCCCTGGCACTGCCGGGTAAAGCAGGGCCCAAATGTGATTAGTGCGATAAACAGTTGATCAGCCGTGGATGGGACAGAGAGAGGTCCTACCCAACCCACTGGAGGAGCCCAATGGGGAAATACAAAAACAAGGGTATACTTAATTTGGGGTCAAAAATTCTTAGTAAAATAGGCGGCAGAGAAGTAAGAAGCATGTTAGACATTGTATAGAGTCCTTGTTGAAACAGTAAATACTATACAAGAGGTCGTGAGTCGAAACCCCACTCCTAAGCAGAACCTATGACTTCTTGTCTCTCAAACATTTTTTTTTCAATTTTTCACTCCATAGCCTAGAATATCGGCCTGAAATCGAGCAAAAGTGTAAAGGGAAAAATGTCATTTTGACACATATTTCAAACATTTATATCTTGGTCAAAACTTAACCGATTTTAAAATGTTATACCATTTTGTTTATGATTCTAGATTCCAATTCGTCTTTCTTTCAAAATTTATTCATTTCGTAAAAAAATTTTTTTTTTTGATTTTTTTGGATTTTGCGGTAAGGGTCCCCCCTGTGCTTTGAAAAAAATTTGAAAATTAAAAACTCAAAATTTTCACTTTTTTTCAATTCTGTGATCAACATAACCATAAAAAACTACTTTAAAACTTCGGGAAATGAGTTTCATTTTTCACCCGAAAATCGGCCTGAAATCGAGCAAAATTTTACTATGTAAAGTGGGGCATATATCAATATGCCGAAATGGGGTATACTTCAAATTCTCATAACTTGGTCAAAACTGAACCGATTTGGAATTGTTATACCATTTTGTTCATGGTTTTTGATTCCAATTTGTTTCTTGTTGAAATTTTAATCATTTGGAGAAAAAATTTTTTTTTGATTTTTTTGGATTTTGAGGTAAAGGTCCCCCCTGTGCTTTGAAAATATTTTGAAAATTAAAAACTCAAAATTTTCACTTTTTTCCAATTCTGTGATCAACATAACCATAAAAAACTACTTTAAAACTTCGGGAAATGAGTTTCATTTTTCACCCGGAAATCGGCCTGAAATTGAGCAAAATTTCACTATGTAAAATGGGGCATATATCAATATGCCGAAATGGGGAATACTTCAAATTCTCATAACTTGGTCAAAACTGAACCGATTTGGAA
>JBANCY010000227.1:37494-50975 GCA_037040045.1 Phorticella flavipennis | reverse complement strand
CAACTCAGTTGTGTCTTTTGCGTCGCAGAGTTTTCTTGAACATTCTCTTCGTTTGCCCGTTTCGCTCTCTCAACGTTACACGAAATTAAAACACTTGTAATTTATAGCAAAATGTCTACAAGTTACCATTATTTAGTAAGATATTGAAATTGGCAAAAAACTTACTTTGAATTTTTCCCTTTTTCAATTAATTGTTTAAAAAGCTCTGCTTTTATAACAGTTTCCTTATGTGCTGCCTGTTGGAACGCAAATCGTGAACTGCTGTTTATAGCGTTGCGTCTGTCTCGTTTCTATGCCTGCGATAACCGCTTGCGCTCTCCGCTCGGGCGCTCTCTGTGTGTGTGAGTGTTCTGTGGCTGTGTGTGGGTATTTTGTTTTGCACTCGTCGCCTGTTTCGCTCTCCCGCGCCCACTGTGCTTGGGGATTTTGTTGTCCATCAAACATGGCTCTGGCTCAGCCAATATGGCCGCATCTCCTCTCCTCGCTGTTGTTGTTGTTATCATGTAATGTTGCGGTTGTCTTTGTTTGTGACTCAGCCAAGGGTTGCCAACGTGTGCAAACTTGCCTAAGGGCCTTTTTTTATTGAACTTTGGACTGCTCTAGATGCATTTCACCATGTGGCCTAGAAATGAGTCGAATTTTATTTAGAGAACCTAAATAATATAACCGATATAACAGATATTTATATATTTATGTAGTAATAAAGAGCATCCAACTGAAACTATGAAGTCCTAAAGAAAAGGCGTCATATACTGATTATAAGCCGAAAACACAGCAGAAAGCACAGAGCTCCAGGCACTCAAATTATTATTTTATGGTAATAACAATCCTATCGGGTGACAGCCTGAAGCACTTTTCCCCCATTATTTCTGCTTTCTTCACTGAACATCTTTTTTTACGTGAGTGGATTTCAAATCCTGCGCCACAATCTAGTTTTTCTAGGATGGTCTTGCCTATCGTTATGAGCGGGACTCGGACTCGCACCTCTTGTTTGGCGGGACACTGCGAGGCCCCTCAAGGCACTCTTAGTAAAGTACAAAAAAAGGAGACTTTCTATCACATTCTTCATTCCGAATGAATATAGAACTAGACCGAAATCTAATAAGCTTTCTCGTTAAAAAAAAAGAGAAAATATCTAAGTATTTTATAAAACTACCTAAATAATAAGGATTTTTTGGTTGAGCTCTAATTTCTATAATGCTGACTAATTTTTATGTAAGAAACCAATTATAACAAAAGAAACTTAAAAAACATCGATTTTTCAGGAAAACCTGACTAACTTTCGGTAGATATTTGATTATCTTGAAACGATCTCATTTAAGCCACTGAAACGATCTCATTTAATCCACTGTTAAGCTTAATATACAAAAATTTCAAGAATTTCCAATAAAAATTTCTTATAGAAAATATTTTCTTAATGTTAATTTTAAAATAGTATTTTATAATTATATAATAACAAAATTTTAATTTTGTGTAATACTTATTAATTGACATTTTGGATATTAAATTTGTTATCTAAATATTAATTGGTATTATGAAATCATGAGCAACTGTCGTTGGTTACCAGGTCAGTTGTGATTGCCAATCAAATTGATTGATCCCACAGTAACCCTACATTTTTCCCGTAACTCCCATACAAGTAGCGGTATTAAACCATCAAAATGGGAATCCATGTCGAATACGTGTACTTGGCAACCCATGACGTGTTCCCAGAGCAAAATCAAAATAGATGTGTAGAGTGGAAAGAGAGTCGACGTGGCGATACGCTGTAAATGCTGTGAGGAATGTAAGAGATGACTGAAAAGCTTTTATGATGAAAGGAATTACGACTCGTATGAGGTGTTATATTTGTGATATGGGTATAAAGCTTGTTAAGCTTTTAAATAATTATTATAATTATAAAATATACATATTTTAGTATTGTGTAAATACTATTTTTTGAGAAATATATTCCAAAACAATGTGTTTATAACAGTATATTTGACAAAAACAAGTTTAGGGTGCTTAAGTAAATGTTTAGATGAGTAAATGAGAGCATTTTGATAAAATACCAGATAAAGTTTTTTTTTTTGCGAATCTATTTTTACAAATTTAAGTTAAGAATGCTTAGGCATAGGTGAAAATATGAAGTTACTTTGGAAAATACAGAAAACCATCTTTATTAAATACCAGCTAAATTTTTCTCATAAAGAACGTTAAGGTGAGGTCTACTTAGTTCTATAACCCAAACTAGTTTCACCCAAAATTTATTCAAGTTAGTTAAAGACAATCAATTATCAAAAATAAAGCAAAACAAACAAGATTCAAACAAGTAGAGTAACAAGTTGAGCTGATGTTAATATACCCGATTACAGGGTATTTCTATGACAAAGAACAGCTGATGAGAGAGCCTAAGCTCGGCCATTGTTCAGCCATTTTGCCGATTGCCTGTGGTCATTATTCAGCAACAATGTTAGTAATATCTCCGGGGGCAAATTCGCATTGAGGACGTGTGGAAGTCGGACAAGTTGAAGTTAAGTATTACGTCTATCAAATGTTATAGTCAAGTATCAAGCACAACAATAACAATAACAAACCCCCCGACGACGACGACGACATATTGAACTGATAAGAGAACACGCACACTCACACACTCACTGACTCACACATACCCATGCACAACGCGCTCTCTTTTGGGAGCAAACGAGAGCCGAAGCGTTGGATGGAAACGTTTAAAAGTGTTTTACGCGGCGCTGGGAACGACAGTTTGCATTCACAAAGCGAAGGCGCGTTAAGTAGGAGAATTAAGGAGAATTACAAAGAAGAAATTTACGGCTGGAAACAGCATTGAAAAGGTAGAAATCCGGAAGTAATCCCCAAATAATAATCCAGAGCAAGCTACGCCTTCTATGCCAGTGTGCGTAAAGGTTGTACATATTGAGAGAAAGAGAGCACGAGAGATAAACCTCTGGTCCGACTCGAAACTTCTATATATAACTACATATAACTAACTCAAACGGTTCATTTTCATTTGTGCATTTAGAGGGCGCATTCAATATAAACAAATCGAACAATTTCCGTTCCGAAAGTGATCAAATTTGTTCTGTGATTTTTGTGTGAAAAAAATTTAAGAAAAATGGTGAAATTAATCGCAAGCATTTGTCTGCTGGTCGTGCTGGCCGTGGTCAATCAGGCGCAGGCCGAACAATTCAAATGTAAGTATTATTTTCATAAAATATAATATTTTAGGATTTGTTTCAAAACAAAAATATTGTGGAAAAACCAATAAGTTTCGACGCAATTTACTGCGTGGAAGGCCAAACAAAGAAAGAGCGTGTGAGCAGAGTGAAAGAGCGGGCGCACTCAGCGCCTTAGGCTATCAGCTTAAGAGCGCAGCACCGCGCAGCGCTCGCTCTCTTGTAGTCAACTGCACAGTGGGGCATGCATAAATTAAGTATTTGATTAATATTAATTGAATTATTATGCTGTCATTTGTTAACCACTTTGGCTATGCTTGTATAATAGTTAAGCTTAATTTGGGATTTCACTTTCATCTTTGATTGAGAGACTTTTCTCTTTGTCTTGCTCTCCGGTTTTTTGCACACGGCACCACGGTGTCTCTGCAAGCGGGACTTTAAGCTAGAGCGAAAGAGATACAGAGAGAGAGCGAGATACCGTGCTTAGCTTTTTGCACACGGCACAAAATCAAAACAAATGCCGTTACTATGGCGACACTTGCGCACGTTACCACAAAGAGCGCCAAGAACACCAAACACAAAGAGCGCAAAGAGAGCACAAAGAGAGCGAGCGCGCACTTACAGCTACATTTGCATTGCTGCACTTTGACTCTTTTTTTGCACACGCTTTCGCTTTGTTCTAGCAACCCATCTTAACCCGAACTCAAATTCGAATTATATAATAACTGCCACGCCCCCTACGGCCACGTGCCGCCCACAGCTAGATCATCCAGTGTGGTACAAGAAATCAAGCAACACAAGCAAAATGATATCGAGGAGCCCTTGGCTGCCGAGCAGCCAGAAACAAGCAAGCTTCAGTGTAGGGTATTTCCCATTATTAATACCCTGTAAAATATTTACCAAAAATCTTCCTTTCCTTCTATACTTATCCAGGCAACATCAAGAGCAATGCTGTCTTCAAGGGCTGGCCCGATATGAAGGAACCCTGCGTTAAGGCCATGCGTGCACAGATCCAGAAGGAAATCCATGCCTCCACCCAGTATCTGGCCATGGCCGCCCACTTCTCTACCGATACCATCAATCGTCCCGGCTTTGCCGAGCACTTCTTCAAGGCCGCCAAGGAGGAGCGTGAACATGGTTCCAAGCTGGTTGAATATCTGTCCATGCGTGGTTATCTGACCGACACCGTCAAGAACCTCATCGAAGTACCGGTTAGTATTTAGCTATATATCCTCCTCTATTTTTAGTGTATCTAACCATCCCCACTCTATAGACTGTTTCGGTTTCCGAATGGACTGGTCTGTCTGCTCTGGAGGAGGCCTTTGCGCTCGAAACCAGCGTCACCAAATCCATTCGCGATCTGATCAAGACCTGTGAGGGTACCTCGAAGAAGGGTGATGACAATGATTACCATTTGGTTGACTATCTGACCGGTGTCTATCTGGAGGAGCAGCTGACCGGACAGCGCGATTTGGCCGGCAAGATCACCACATTGGAGAAGATGATGAGCTCCCACGGCGAACTGGGCGAGTTCCTGTTCGACAAGAACATGTAAGGCACTCCACTGGTCGCATTCGCCAAAGGAAATCACAAACTCATTTGTCGTCTAGCAAGTTGTGCATAGTCCTTGCTCTGCTCTTAAAATTAACTGTTATATGCCGCCGCAACATCCCCAAAATGTATCCATTCTAGTATTTTGTAATCTACACATTTTTGCCAAATTTAGTCCATAATTAAATAAGAACAAAAATAGAAAAAATTTTCCATTTTCTTTTGTTTTGGCCAATAAATGTTCCGCTTTGTTCCGTTTTCATTCCATGGCACAGTTAAATCCCCCGACTTTTTATTCTTTCCACGAACACTTTTTGTTATCAACACACAAACACTACAATCTTTGGCCTCTACCGATCAAAACACAGCGGCAGCAAATTCAATATTTATCAATGATAGACACAGTTGTGATTTTTTTAACCTATACAAGATTATATATATACATATATTTTTATATTTTACGATTATTTCGTTATCGCACACGAGCTCAACATCATCATACTCTAGGGTCGCCCCGTGCTTTTCCATAGTCGTTGTAATTACTGTAAGGGCTTTACCCAGGCAAAAGCTAAACTGAAATTAACTAATCCATTTACCTACATAAAGATCATACAAGACAAATAGACCTAGACACATGTACAATATATTTTTCTGTCAATTAGTTGATAAAGTTATTAAATAAAGAAATCTAAATAAATATAATTAAATATGACGAGTTTTACTGGTTGTTACTTGGTGGGAATCAATGCGGTTGGAGTAATCATGGATTCTATTTTAAAATATTTCTAGAGCATTTCTAGAAAAGTCATGATACTTCGGGATGATGTAGTTTGAAATAAGTAAGATCTTTTTACTACGTTAAAAGATCTGTCGACGTGGGACACAAATAAAAAGTGCGAAAACAGCTGCTTGCTTACGGAACTGGGAATTATCCCGAAGTCTGAAGTCCATAATGACTACCTTTTGGGGAAAATAAGTGTGCTGTTCCGAACTAGTTTTGTGTTTGGGTTCTTTTAAGAGTTGTCGACAATACGGATCTATCATGCTCGAAAAAATCAAAGCTCACCAAAAACTATCAGCCAACACTTTTTATAAAAGACGGAAAAAATTGAAAGGATGTCCTCGCGGTCTCAACAGCAATCATTTTTAAGTTATGGTTTAAAACAGGCATTTCGAAAAACTATTATATTGTATAGAGCTTACTCGTATTTCGTAGGTCTTTAAGGCTGTTATCCCTCCATATTTCATTCAAAAACCACTGCATAGTCTTCCTTTCTTCTCCTACTTTTAACTTCTGCAAGCCGATTATAATGTTTCCTCTCCCCCCACACAATTCTTATATTAACTACAGGGAGTTTAAGCTCTTGCTCTTTACCCAACTCCACTTTCAATCAACAACTTCGACAAGACAAATCATCGGGCAGCTATTTAAGCGCATTGAGAAATCAAGATCTGCTTTTGGAACAACGATTGTCGCGTTTTATGGTCACGTATTGCTTTGCCCACAGTCCAAATCTTTGGAATCACATTGTCTATTCCTTTTGATGCGTGTCCCCTGGCTGTATTGACCCTTTCACTCCGCCTGAGCACTGGGCTAATCTGATTTGGGAACCATAAAATGTTGGGCGTGTATGAGGGTCGGCTATGGGACATGGGACAAGGACTTGGTACATGAATGGGTTGAGCATAAAGAATAATTCATAAGTCACTTGTAAAAATGTCGAATCCCGGTTGCCTGACCTCCAGTACATGACTTGCCACAGCCTGCGGCAAGTGCGGCTAATGTGTGTTCACGTTTCACCCTTTCGTTGTGTCTTGTCCTTGTGGATGATTGACAGGACATGGCATGCATTGAATTATGATAAATTGTGGCAACTGTCAAATGGCCATGATGATGTTTCTTCTGCTATTTGTGTTTCGATTTAGCAGCTTCTTTGCGTTCCGCTCAATGGAGATGGAGCTGGAGTTAGCCAAGGATGGCCAGGGGAGGATGGCCAGGGATTTGGACGTGCAGGCGAGCGTGACCAATGCGCACATCAATGTCCTGTCAATGGGTTGTTGGACGCGCATTTTAAACAATTCTTTTTATAAGCTAATATTTGAACAGATGTAGCATTAGTTTGGGTAAATCCAGGCAAGTGGGCGTGGTTGGGCAGTAGGTGGGAGGATTTAAAATTGCATCAACATTGTTGATTCGCAAATTTGGCGCATTTTGAACCGCAAAATTTTTAGATTTTGTGGACTGTTCAGCATACAAAATCAGCACAGGACTAGTATGAGGTTTTATTTTGAATCCTGCTTAAAAATGAATGTAAATGGAGCTTTTGGAAGGGATTTGCGGCAGATTTTTGACCATAAGCAAAGTGCGTAATTTTTATGCTCCTTTGGAGATAAGGGATTTGGGCAATACCTGCTTTAATTTTCAAGATATTGAATTCAAATTTCATACAGACTTAAGATACTTTATTATCTAACGCTACACCAAATTTCTTAAGGATCGAACCACTATATCATATAGCTGCTGAATAACTAAAGTAAGGTTGGGCTCATATTTACTATGTTCTTTAAGCTATATGATTAAAATTTCACCAACACTTAGGATACTTTATTATCTAACTCTACGCCTAATTTCTTAAGGCTCAAATCACTATATCGAATAGCTGTCGAATACTTAAAAGTCGTCTTGGACCATATTTTTCAGGTTTCTTAAGCTATGGGCTTGTAATGTTAAGCACACTTTAAATTCTTTATTAAGTAACGTTACTTAACGTTCTTAAGGATCAAAGCACTATACAACTGCTGAGTTTCTAAAAGTTTTCTTGGCCCGTATTTTCTATGTTTTAAGCGATTAAAATGTAATATATGCAGATTTTTATAGAGTTTCAGTTCTTATAAAGTTCTTCTAAGCTATTTTTAACAACTATTTTTGTATTTTATGATATTTTCTGGCCTACAAATGTAAGTTTTTTCCCCAAAACCTTCAATTCTTTACATATCCTTATACTATTTTTTACAAGGCAAATATTCAGCTTGTTTTCCTCTATATGCCATATCTTGCTGTAAAGCGCTATTAATCTTGACCAACCCTGACAAATTCCCGAGATATCAAGCATTGCAATTGGATATGCTTGGTCAATTTTTTTCCATCATTTTTATTGCATTTTTTGATGGACAAAAATGTGTTTTTTCTTTGTTTTTTTTCCAGGACCCTCATGTGATTTATTCTATATATGTTCCAAGGCAGACAGATCCTGATAAAAACTTGTGCCGCTTATCACATTGACATTTACTCGGCCCGCTGACAAATTCGCAACGGCCGACAGGCGCCTGAGTCCTGTCTCCTGTCTCCTGTCCTGTCCTGTGTCCTGTCTCAGTCGAGCGTGGAATGCATTGTCTGCCGTCGGACAAACGCCCAAAATCCTTTTTATTGCGCCCCTCTGAACTGTTTGATTTAGGGCCTTGGCAGGCAGCGCTTTTAACCGGTTTCCATTCAAGTGCCTGCCACATGCACCGCAGGACATCATTCGCAACGTGGCAACTATAATTCATAATCGTGCAGTTGCTTTGTCTTGGCAATGTCCCCTCGCTTATTTGGCAACGGGTTAGTGAAAGTAACGCACTTTCTTTTCGTCCCATCCCCCCCCAAAAGTGTTTGTCTTTCACACAATAAATCTTCGCAGGACTCGGGACTCGTGGTGGCCTGACAAGCATAGCGATTGGGTTAAGCATGTCCTGCAGAAAAACCGGTTGCTTCAAAGCGGTGCATGAAATGAACTATTAACAAAGAGTTGCTTGAACCGAAATGGATTCGGAAAGAGGTACTTGAGACAGTTCGAATAGTAAAATTGGTATGAAATTTATGAAATTTGATTTCTGGAAAGTTTAAGAAGGATGTAGCACAAGGAGAGGATAAGACTTTTTATACAGTCTTTGAATGTTTTTACTCTTTTCCAAGTACAGGAGAGTTTCTATCTTTATATCAAACCCAAGTCAAAGCATAGGTTAAGAATGTTTTGTAGAAAAACCGATTGGATTTAGGATGGGGTACTTGAAACAGTGAATAGTAAACTTGGTTAAACATTTAAGAAATTCGGTTGGATGTCAATCTCTTCGAATTGCAAGTTCTCAACGTTTCATTAACCCAAGATATTCCCTCTCTATTTCCTACATTTCTCGAAGAGCTACAGTTCTTAAAATGTTAGACTTTATATATCCCAAGATGTCCCTTTGACAACTTCCAACTCTTCATAAGCAACTTCACACATATGCCCTTAAAGCAGTTCTTCAGCTCCCAGCACCAAGCACCTTTTAATCGAATGATGTCGTCAAAGCATTGTGATTAAAATTCACCAGACATTGCCGAGCAACCCCAACTCCGTGCAGCGTCCTCGTCTTCACATGCGGAATGCCGTGCGTTATTGAAATGTCTTAGCAGCTGTCCAAACAGGACACAACGCAGGACACGCCACTCCATCCTTAAGGACTTAAGCATAAGCCATTCCAGGCGAGGCGTCTGCTGATTTAGCATATTGACTGCTCGCCCCACCCGTCCCACTCCCGCAGCCGCCGCCGCCGCCTGCATGGAGCAACTTATACAAGATTTATGCGTCCGTCGTACGCCAGGCGACAGAATAGATAAAAAGGATTCACCGTGGCGACCCTCGCTAGAAGCCAATGGCAATGCCAGTGCCAATGCAATAAATTTGATTTGCATATTAGCACACCAGTCGAAGGAGCAGCAAGAGCAGGAACAGGAGCAGGAGCAGGAGGATGCTTTGGGAATTGGATTCACCATTTTACGACGACATGGGGCCCATTAGGGTTAAGGATTTCAGGCACGAAATCTAAGCTTAAATTGGAAATAAATCATTAAAAATATGTGTGTCCAGTTGAGCCCCCAGGACAAAAAAGGGTTTCGCAACTATTTCGATTATTTGGGGAATGCATACAGCTTGGTATGTGGGATTTATGCAGGGAGTGTGGTCATCTTGTAATTCCCTTTGATTTATAAAGATAAAGAACGTCACATTGTCATGTTTAATTTGCAGTCTCAAACCTTCCCCCCGGTGATTTGCATAAATCTTGAAAGCAAATTTTATGTGTATGGTCAGCTTGGAAGACAAAACAAAAATATGATTTACCCTGGACAAACCCAGAAAACTTTTCTAATTATTACGAGTTTTTAGTCCTTCTGTGCCTTTTGTTAGCCCCAAAAATGTGTTGAATGTTACTGCTGAATACCCTGTTTATAAGGGGTATTAAGGTTTTGTGTAAGAGTCTGTAACAAGAGATCTGAAAATGAATCAATGTATTAATTGTATAATGCAGCTAAATTATCGTTAAAAAATACTAGAGCGAAGCTTTTTTCGGACTTACTTTGCTTTTTAAAACCGGCGCCCGAGCAGGGACAAAGACTAATGTACGTAAGGAGAACATTAAACGATCTTTAGCTATAAGGAATACGTTTCTAAAGGACTTTTACCACTAGCAAATCATTTAATATAAAATATTAAGGCAGATAGGATAGAATAGGAAGCCAGATAGGTTGTTTATAGGATCGAAAATCAGTAGATATTCGAATTAAGCTGATTTCTAAGATAGTTTTCATACCACTTTTACGATGATTTTATTCTAACGTTCAAAAAGTTGGGATTACTTCGACTTTCAAGTAGATCATGTTCAAGTTATTGTATAAATATCGAAGTTTTTCATATATATATAGCTTAATTTTAAACAGAGAAAGGATATATAAGTTATATTTCAAAAGCCTTATGTTCTTGTGAAAAGTTGTGTTTTACTTCGAGATATGTTTTTTATATGATGCCCAAAATCTTTCATATATTTGATATCATATACCATGATATCATATCCTATATCATTATTTTAAGCAAAGAAATGTGTGCAGGGTATCTATAAGTGCAGCAGTTTTAAGTTCCACTTTTGAATCCAGTTTTATCATGTTTTTAACTGTGCATTTTCATTGACACAAGCCAAAAGTTTGGGTCAAAACTTTGCGATAAACTCCAGTTGGCGCTGTGTGTGTTTATGGGTCTGGCCAATGCCTGGGCTTAGTTCAATGGCCACAATGCTGCAGCTTGGGGATTTTCCCAGAGTGTGCTGCTTACTTAAACGGCTGAACTCTGTGGCCAAATCGAACGCAGTTCAAAGGCCATGAAAATAAAAGCTGATTTGAATGCCACTGTAAAGTCAGGGGGTTTGGAGTGCATTAAAACTAAACCGTAGCATCAGCAAAATTCAGTTTGAAAATAGATTTGGCAGTCGCAAGTTGCAGCATTCGGTGGCAAGTTCATGTGGCAGCTGACAAGATGATTGCTTGTCGAATAGTTATGCGGCAGACATAGCTGGCTTTTGATTTAAGCGCATTGTTTGTGTTAAATATTTGCCATGCCGGCCACGCAGACAATTGCAGACATGCCACACGCCGCACGTAGCACGCAGCAACAGCCACAGCTGCAAACAACAGCTAAGAACCGACTCCAGCCCTGGGCATAGCCCCCGATCTAGCTCCAGCTCCAGCCCCAGCTCCAGCCCCATCACTGCCAAGTGCGTCTTGTTTGATTTCCGCTCCTTGAGTTAGCTGAGGTTGAAGTTGGGTAGAGTTGGGTTCGGTCTTGTAGCACCCACTCATCCTTAAGCTTCACACGCAGACATGTTCCACGTCTGCTGCTAAGTGCACTGGGCTCTGCGTGCCCCATAGCTGGGGCACCTGCAGCTAAAGTGCATTAGTTGCAATTGAATCTTGCCCCAAGTTATGCCAAATGGCCAAGACTGTGCTTTATGGCCAAAAAGAACATTTAATTAGTTCAGGTGCAACCACTAATTGGCTGGATACCCTTCGATAAGCAACAAATACCCTGCCAACTGTGGCATTTTTGGTTTATCGGCTCGGGCAATCACTCAGAATGAAACGTTTGTAATCCCCTCCAATTGAACGGCAGTTTGGGAGTGTATCAAATGCTTGCCCCAAAGGACTACTTATCGGCAAACATCAAATGGCTGCCAAGGATTGTCCACAAAATGCGCAGCAACTGAAGCTGCAACCCTTCCACTTGCCCCGAATGCCTCCAGGGAGCAGCTGACCAAATGCTGTCGCTTTTCGATTTTCGCTTTTTCCAGAGAAGACCCTGCCCACTAAGTGATTGGGCGGTTGAGTGGTTTATTGACCAACTGTGGGAGATAAAACTTGCCCCATCTGCATGGGGGTCTAACAGTTGAAAGTTGGAGGACAACAAGTTAGCAAGTATGGACTTAACTTTAAATCCCTTTGGTTATAATATATGGGGTATTATATCATTATAGGTTATTAGAATAAAATGCATATAAAATATATAATATGTGCCATTTCGACCCGTTTTCGGCAACTTGTACGTCGTATAACATCGGTGCTTATGATCTTTTGTTCTGAAATTTTCTGAACAGCTTTATGATATATTAATATATTATTATATATTCCCAAATTCAAAGTATTTTTTCGAGGGATCATATTTTTGCTGCCACATTATGCATAGGGTCTGTGGACATTCACATACCAAATTTCATAATTCTAGCATAAAATTGGCGGCTACACATATTTCGTCACTTTCCACGAAAATGGAAGGATGCATTTTGGGAAATTCCATTGTGCATCTTATATTCACAAGCCTATATATTTTCGGAGGATCATATATAGGCCACTTTAAGCATAGGATCCATGGACATCCATACCAAATTTCTTCATTCTTGCTTACAAATTACGGCAGTTATACACATTTCGTTACTTCCCGGAAAAAATGAGGGCTGTATCAATATTTTGGACAAATTCTGGATCTTACATTTAAAAGCCTATATATCAATTTTGTAAGCTATAGCTCGATAAATGTAAAAGTTATGGGAAATTTATCAAAAGGTTCTTATTGCTTAAAGGGCGAAAAGGCGTGGCATCTAGAAAATTGAACATAATATCAAGCTCCACATGGTATATACTTATGAAACAAATCTATCACAAAACTAACATACCCTTCATACTAACTTTTAATAAAGAGAATTCTTAAGAATTATATTATCATGCTTGAAATATTTCAATCAATACAGAGATGTGTCTATATATATATTGCTGCTCAAAAGTTCACGTAGATCTTGAATTGTTTCGGACTTGTTTAATCTTTGACAATAGCTTCGATTGCTTAGACGTCTCAGGCGATGATCTATCAAGTCGGTTTAGTACTAATCCTACTGCAAGTGCTGCCAATTAATGCCGAAAATTGTAGTCTTCTGCAGAAGCCTGGCACCTGTAGAAAGCTAGAAGATTGTGAGGAGCTTAAGGATGTTAGCACGGAGTTTCGTAGATATAGCAGATCCGTCTGTGGATTTACTGGAAAGTACTGTTGTGTTTCAAGCCAACTCCAAGAATCGTACACACAGTCCTCAGAGTGTGGCATAACTCCACTATATCCCCATCCTAACATCGTGGGAGGCTTGCAGTTGCGACCAGATGAGTACAGCTGGATGGGTAGCTTGGAGTACACCCATGGTCAAAAAGGATTCTGCGGCGGATCGGTCATTAATGAGAACTTCGTGCTGACAGCTGCTCATTGTGTGAATGCCAATCTGTAAGTTAGGCAATTGTAGTTAAGAACTGTCGTCCGACTAATCTATTGTTTCCAGCACCGGAGTGCGTCTGGGAGACTTTAAGAACTGGCCTTATTGTGATTATGGCACTGCGAATTGTACAAAATTCCAATACTATAGCATAAA
>JBANCY010000227.1:15922-37394 GCA_037040045.1 Phorticella flavipennis | reverse complement strand
CTGGGAGACTTTAAGAACTGGCCTTATTGTGATTATGGCACTGCGAATTGTACAAAATTCCAATACTATAGCATAAAGGAGGCAATCGTTCACGAATCATTTAGTAGATTCAGTTTCAGAAATGATATAGCACTACTACGTCTGGATCGAAGTATTGAGTTTGGGAACAGCCAACACGCCATTTGTTTGCCTTTCAACGTTCCGGAACCTAGCTATAATACTTGGCTAACTGTAGCCGGTTGGGGCGATCCATTGCCAAATATTGCAAATCCGGCCAAACGTGGTGTGAGCATTCAGGTGTCCAGCAGTTGCACAACGGAAACCAAGCTCTGTGCACGGTCAGTTCCTACGGATTCATGTAATGGCGATTCTGGTGGACCATTAATGCTCTATTATCAAAATCGTATGGTACTCGAGGGAATGGTTTCTTATAGCCCCAATAAATGCGCTGCTGTTGGAGGTAGGTCCTATTATACTCGAGTAAGAAGTTTTCAAACTTGGATAGAGGCTAAGATGGCATTGAAGTGAGTCCAAAAAACTAAAGAATTATCTTAAACCAAACATTTTGATGTGAATTTTTGAGTTCAACCCAAAACCTATTTGTTGAATTGGATTGAATTATCAATATCGGAAGATATACACTGAAATACCCTGAATAGTCTTAACTTTTCTTTAGTTCAAAATAAACTTGGCATGCTTATTAATTCCGGAATTTCATTGATTTCAAAGTCAAGAGATGATAATATTGATTCAATGATAATATTGATTCAAATGACAACAAAGTATAGAACAATTAATGTACAAAGAATGGATTACTTTTCACTAGATATTTTTAAGAAAACAAAACTTATTAACAGATATAATTTTGATTCTATTTTCAATATGAATATTCTGAAATTTTTTCTCGGAACTTGGAATTATAAGGACAAAACTGATCTGATTCACTAAAGATTGTGAAAATTCACAAATCGTTTATAATTCAGCGAATTTGAGATCAAGGTATATTGCAGTCGAGCACAAATCCATAATACTGTCGAACTTCCCTATAATGAATCTTGATGGGACCAGAGAATCACTTCATTATACAGAAATTATACATACATGTATTTAAATTGGAACGAAATAGTTGTGTGTTTGAAATCAATTCATATTAGGGAGAACTTCATTGTTTAGAAGTTCACTATAGAGCAGTTCGACTGTATTATTAAAGCTCCGTATCAGTTAGGAGTCTGAACTTTAGACAAAGGCCAATTCACCTAAACTGCACCAAAATTTTAAATAATTGCTTGGAAATCTTTATTAGCTCTATTATCAGCTAGGACTTATGCTGCATGCTTTTGGGAACTTCTAGACCTTCGATTCGAGAGATCGAGATGAATCAACCATGCCATAATACCATTTATTCTTCCATCTGAAAATTCCAATAAATTTTGAAACAAACAACACGATTTTGGATAGGTTTTTGTTGATTATAAACGACAATGGTCGCACTTTATTGAAAGATTTTTGTCATTTTTTTTTTGTTATTTTTTTGGTTTTTGTTTCTGAGTCTGCGGTTTTTCTGCTCGTAGAATACAATAATATTTCATGATTTTTTATCTTATTGCCTTATATAAAATATATATAATTAGAAGTGTTAATCGATTTAGTATATAGTAAATGTTATTTGTATAATGTTATTACAATAATAAAGACAAATACGCATATTATAATTTTATATGTTTAGTTGCTAAATGGGAGTACAATATTTTACTTTATTTTATTTTAGTTTATTTTTTATATTTTTTTTCTTTTTTTTTTTGTGACAATTTTTTTTTTAATTAGAGACATAAATAATTAAATTGTTTCGCCAATGTGTGTGTTTTGTGTGTTTGTTTGTGTGAATATTTTCATTTTTTGTAAATAGTTTTGTGTTTTAAGCATAGAAAGAGTTTTGCAAAATTATTGTTTCTCATACAAAAAAGCCTTAATTATTTAGTTGTAATTTTCTTATATTTTTTTTTGGTTTTGGTTTTGGGTTAGCTTAGTTTTGGTTAGGTTTTACTTTTGCATTTTCCTTGATTTCATTTGATTTGCATTCTAGAGGCGGCTACTGGCTGTCAATTCGCATATTGAACATAATAATTTTTACTTAATTGTTTTTATTTTTTACTTTTATTTTTTTTATTTTTTGGTTGAGTAGTTGATGCTGTTCTATGCTGGCTGAGTTATTATTAATTAGTTGATATTTAAGCGGGAACTAAGAGATATTTTCTTTAATAAAATAATATGTTGAAATTTGATTTGAAAATTTTTAGTATAATAAGGTTTCATACCCTTGCAGAGGATGGAATTTTGAGAAGAAATGATGAGAGAATGGTATACTAATGGTATATTACTATCTGTATGTCAATCTGTCTGTCTATCGATCTGTCTATCGATCTGTCTATCTGTCTGTCTGTCTATCTGTTTGTCTATCTGTCTGTCTATCTGTCTGTCTATCTGTCTCGTTATCTGTCGGTCTATCTGTTTTATTTTAGTAGAATCAGAAAGCAATCCATCCAATCTAGCGCACTGCAAGCATATGTCAAAATCGGAAACCGAATTTCAAATTTTAGACTTTTCTTATTAAGTTTGAAAATTAAATTAGTTTTGGATGTTTTTCTTTTCGGGACTATGGATTCATTTTGTCTTTAATTGCTTTTCTGCCTACTTGCTTCAATCAGAATCAAAATCAAAATCACTTTAATTCGATTCGATTCGCTTCGTTTCAACTCCAGTTTCAACTTCAACTTTTTTTTCATAAAAAATCTTTTCACAATAAAAACAATTTGTACTTTCGAAAAGGGGGAGGGGCGCATTTTAGTTTTAGTTACATCATCGTCGGTGTTATTTATTATGTTTGATTTCGCTAGGGTTTTCATTTTAAATGTTTCGTTTATGTTTATGTTTATGTTTGTTTTAGCTTTGTATTTAAGGTATTATTATATTATGTTTTTTAGTTTTATTTTTTGTTTTTTACATTTGTTTAGGATGCAGGAGTGCTGAGGTTCATGTTTTTTGTATCTTTGAATGTTTTTCACTTTTGTAATTTTCTCGCCTTCGTTTCATAAAATATTCGTTTTGTATATTTGCTTTAGTTTTCGTTATGTTTTTTCTTTTCTTTTCAACAAGGAAATCAAACAGATACAATAGATATTTTTCTTTATTTATTTGGTTAAAAAACAAAACCAAGTGGAGAGCTGCTGTGCTAGGGGGTCCTGAGAGTTGGGTCCTCCAAGCACATTTGTCTATTTAGCAATTTGTAGGATTTATATGCTTAGGTTTTGCTTTGTTTTTTTTTTTTTTGGTTTTTTGTTTTTTGTTTTTGTTCAGGTCCAAAATCAAATTTGACTAATTCAAGGAATTAAAGTTTCATTGCATCTAAATAAGGTAAAGTGTATGTTTTTTGTTTTTGTTTAATTATTATTAATATGTTTTGCATAAATTTTCATTTTCAATAATAGAAACGAAACAAGAAACTTAAACAAAATTCCACTATGGCGCTTCTACTGCTGCCGCTTCCGCTTCCGCTTGCACTTGCGTTTCCGCTTCCGCTTCCGCTTCGGCGGCGGCTTCTGCTTCTGCTTCTTCTTTCTCCGCTAGCAACTAACCGCTCCTAATTCGTTGTGAGAAAGAAAACTAAACTAAACTAAACTAAAGTTAAAACTGGCACAAACAACAAACCGATTCGAAGCCAACCGATTCGTTGCCAACCGGAAGACGCCCATACCTGAGCAGGAGAAATTCTTCTATGTGTTTAGACGCTTTCGGAGTTAATCGAATCGGTTGACTTTGGACTGAGTGTTGTTTGTGTGCTTGTGTGTATGTGTGTGTGTGTATGTTGCTAGTGTGTAGGTGTCTAAGTGTGTGTGTGTGTATGTGTGTGTGTGTGTGTGTGTGTGTGTGTGTAGATATAACGAAACATACTACAAAGTTCAATAATGTTGAGTTTTTTCTTCTTTTTCAAATAGATTATATATAAGTAGTACAATGAAAACTTCATATACAATATATAATGCCATATATAATATAATATAATATAATGTAATAGATATACCATATGCCATATAATGTTTAATAATACATAATAATAATGGTAATATGTACTCAATAGCCATTAGTTTTTGCTTTTTCCATTTTTATTTAAAAATTGAGTTCTCAAGTTGTAGTTTTAGGAGCTTATTTGGATTGTTTCTTTTAGGGGAAGCTACTGCTAAAATTTCACTACAAATATGTTTTGAGTTGATTTTTATTTTTAAGATTTGTTTACTTTTTGTTGTTGTGGCAGCTTTCAATTTGGCAGTTTACTTAATACGAGGGTGGATCAAAAAGTATCTGGTTTGAAGGTTATTTGAAGTATTGTAGACTTTTTATGTAAGACAATACATAGAGATCGAGGGAACCTGAGGGTTCTTGAGGGTTCCCTTGAAGTCTCCTGAATAAGTCATCTCTCATGCTCTAAAAGTATCGGGGAAACTTCAAGAAGTACTCAAACAAGGCATACCATACTTATGCCTCTTTATAAGCTTTCTAGCTTAGAATAGCCTGTATTTAGAACCGAAATATAATATATAATATTAACTTGATCTTCAAACTGATAAACCTTTCCCGCCTTTCAAGTTCACTTTTTGATCTGCCTTCGTATTATAATATTTAAATATGTAATGTTGTATTTGTATTATTATTATTATCATTATTATGTTTACTTTTGAAATCGTTAAAAATCTTTAAGGTTTTTGTCTTTAGCATGCTTCATTATTCTTTATGTATGGTAATTGTATAATAAATGGCTCTTGAATTTTACTATTAAAATTTTCAAGTATTTGGTATTTTTTTTTTGTTTTTTTTTGTAGTATTTTTAACATTTATATGTATGTATATTTTGTAAGAATTAAACTAGAAAAATTCTAATTTGAGGTATGTATTCCATTAATTTGTAATTGTGTTTATGTATGTGTGTGTATGTCTCTCCCGTGTATGTGTATGAGTTAAGTTACTAAAAAGCGTGCTTATTCTAGACTCTAGAGCTTATGTTATGTTATTTTGAGGTTATGTTCTATTATGATAGGTTATGTTATGTTATGTTTATGTATACGTATGTTAAGCCATATTTATGTTGACACCAAAAGCTTATTATGTAATTGAATTCAAACTTATGCTAAAATTTTTGAAGCAGCCACAAAATGATTTGATTTGCCCAAAAAAATAGTTATTTTTATATAATATTTTTTACTGTTGCTCTGTGAGCAGCATTTTTTTCCAGTATAATTTTTCACAGTTTTGAGTTGTGTTCTGTTCTTTTCCAATGATTGTTTGCCAATTTTGAATTCTTTTTAAGACAAAAATAAAAGTTTACTGGGTGAAGTTTTTGCTTAAAAAATACCACATATCATTTCTCATGCTCACAGTTCTCGTATCCAAAAATTCCAAATTTAATTTCTTAGTTTTTCTTTTTTTGAAAAATATACCAAAATACACGTATATCATACCGCTTACCCAACTTAAATGCTAAGCCAATGCTCACAGTTCTGAGTTACAAAATTTGCCAATGCTTTACCAAAATATTTTCATTCAAAATTTTCAATTTTTTGCTTCTTCACTTTGCTGTTTTTAGTTTTTACCAATTAAATATCACATATCGGGGAGCTCTTTTCAAGGAATAATTTTTTTGGCATTTCTTGCGTTAAGAAATGCACAAAACAAAATGATTAAAAAACACATCCAATTAGTTGATTATATAATATATGTTCATGAAAAATGATTGCTTTTGTTTATATTTATTATAGATTATATTATAGATCTTAAGTTTAATGCCAATGTGTATGAAGTAACTTTGTGGCTGTACTAAATTATGTTAAATATATTATGATTTTAGTGTCTTTTAATGGAGTTTTTTTGGTGTTTTATTCTTACATATGAAATATTATATGAATGGTATGCGAGGGTTGCTTTTTGTGTTGTGTTTATGAGTCTGTTTGGGACTGACTACTGCACTATTGCCACAGATTCTGCTGTAGTGTACCTCTTATTAGGTGTTTTAAGCCTATAGCGCAAAACTAACAAAGCAACCCTCGCAAAATTTCATTAATATCATGCTTAAAAAAGGAAAATATGTTTTAAAATTATGACTGAGGCTGTGTGTGTGTATGTGTGTGAGTGCATGTGTTGATATGACTGTATGACAATGACTGATGACTGATTGATTGATTGACTGTGACTGATGACCGATATATGCTGGCATATGACATGAAATGATGTTTTATATGTCTTATACACTATCTTTCCCTCTCTCTCTCTCTCTCTCTCGCTTTGTTTGACATTCATCGGTGGATAAATGTGTTGTATTTTTCAGTATTTTTTAGTATTTTTTTTTAGTATTTTTTCTTTGTTTTTAGTTTGCATTGAGGTATTTTTTTCAACATACTCTGCGGGGGCGCCTGCAATACTTTTATACATTTATTTATCAACAATGAGGTAGAAATTTTTTCGTTTTCATATTTGCAGTATATTTTGTTGCTGTTGTTGTTGTTAGTTAGTCTCTATTTTGTTTGTTTAGTTAAATATACTTGGAAGTCCATTGGAATTAAATGTTTGTTCAAATACCTGAATTGCTTGGATGTTTCATATTTTTTTGTTTATACTTATAATTATACGGTTTTTTTTTGGTTTTTTTTTTTAGAAATCATCACGTAGGCTGTTACATTGCATTATTTTCAGTCAATCAGTCTTTCGATTTTACACTTAGAGAAAAAACCATTGCATACTTTGCGGCTCACATCACAAATGATTATTTTTTTGTTCAAAACACACAGATAAATACCAACATTTTAGCCCATCAGTCAGTTGTATATAGTATATTTAGTATATATTTGGTATTTTTTGTTTAAAAGAAATGCTTTGTTATTATAATATATAGTATTTGTTTTTTTGTTTGGAAACACAACATCAAGGGGGTTTTACTAAGTTTAAGACGAGTTTTACAAGCGTGTGTAAAGCATAAACTTAGGGCTCTCTAAGTACCAGTTAATACAACACAGATATATAATATATATAAGTATAATATATAGACACACTAGACTTATATAGAGAGTTGTGATGAGAGATTTTTCTTTTTCAAATAAATGGCAACGATTGTTCGACAATTCAGGCCGCCCAAAGGCGGCTCAAAATCATAAATACATATGCTTAAGTAACTAAAGATATATATACTTATGTATATGTATATATCTATTAAATATGTTATAAAGTAGCTTAGTTTTTTAGTAGATTTCAGCGAGACCAGGCCAGGGCTCTATGTGGCCTTATATTGTATTTTGTTTTTGACCCTCGCTCGTATTGCTTGCTCAACACTTTCTTTCATAACTCTTTGGCTTTAAAGATCCCTCTATATGCAGCTGTTTTAAAGCCTAGACTATTATATATATATAACTATATGCTAAAATATCAAAGTTTTATCTTGTGTTTCATTATCATGCATGTTTAACCGATTGTTGGTCCACTTTACCAGCGGTGCTTCACTTTTTTTACCCATGCTGACCAGCTATCGGTTCTGTTTTTATTTTAAGAACAATAATAATATAATATAATAATATAGTATAAAAATGAAATTTGTTTCTAGCAAAACGTTTTGCGTATCTTTTTGCAAAATAAAATGCGTTTCTCATATGCGTTTTTCTTGAGTTTTTTTTCAATAAATTTACACAATATACTTAAAAAGTTCTTAAAAACTAACTAAGTGCAGCCCATAACCATATATATTATATATTATGTACCTATAAACTATAGCCTATCATCATCATTATCATCATTATCTTCAACTGAAAAACTGAAACTCAAAAATCTTCAGGTAACACAAAGGGTACTTCAATATCATCGAATTAGCGTTTATTTTTTGGGGAAAATTTATTTAGTTTTTATAATTGTTTACTTTGTACTTTGGCAAGAAAATTTACTTTTTAACATAACGAGAACAAACGTGAACAAAAATTCGACTACAACATTGAGACAAAGAGACAAAGACTCAAAATTCAACTAAGAAATTGATTTAGTGCAGGGGGAAAAATGTTTTTTAGGTTAGGTTTTTAAGGTTAGGTTTTTAGGTTAGGTTTTTTAGGGTTCGTCTAGGGGGTCCAGGATAATGTTGTACAGGTAACTCAGTAAGCAAGTTTTTGCTAAAGAAAAAACAAAACCATAAAACTTTATTTAAACAAATTATCCTGACTCTCTGCAATGACTAGAAGCTATTTTTTGGTTAATTATTTTATTTATTTATTGTATTTATGCGGCGATTAACATGTTCCTACGTTGTACAAATTACTATTTGTTTTTTATTTAATTATTTAAACTGAAGTATAGCAAAATAAATAGACGTTGCTCGGGAACTTTCGACTTTCTACTAAATGTGCTAAGCATTACGGGGGAATTTCCTTAAGTTTTCAGCTTTTCTCTCTTAGCAAATTAATACAAAACTCGGCAGTTTAGCTCGTCCGATATTGTTTTATTGTTTTATATATTTTAATTTATTATTATTTATTTGATTTTTTAAGCAACTGAAAAAAAGAAGAAATAAAATGTTGAAAAAAATATAACAACTAAGAATTTGGTCGAAGAAAATACTCAAAAACCCAACTAAATTTGGCATAATTTTTAAAAATTTCTCCGTAAAAGCAAATATATAGTTTATACAAACCAAAGAACCCAAAAGTTTCTTCATTTCCAAAAAAATAAAACAAAAATTAAAAATTTCATTTAATCATTTGAAAAATCAACAAAAATTGTATATATTTATTAATTGTAATAATAATAATAATAATAGCAAAAAAGTTATATAATAGAGTTATAAGTGTTGGTTTTTTATGTTTTTTGTGATTTTCTGTTTTTATTTATTGAAGTATCATTAAATTTATTTAGTTTACAAATAATAATAATAATAATAAAAAATCAACTAAAATATTCAACTAAATTACATTAAAAAGTAGACAAGATGAAGGATTTTGTGTTTTGTGGGCGTGGTACAAAAAAATTTAAATAAAATAAGTTTATGAATTTTTTGGGAAATACAACACTGGGGCGCTGTGTAATTCGGGTAGAAAATAAAGGTACAAAGTAATTTTTTATAATTTTTTTTTTATATTACACATTAAACAAATAATATGCTAAATTTAGAGGTTATGGTGAGGAGAGTGAAAATAATTATTGGTTAGTGGCACTGCAAATGGTCTAAACTTGACCAATTTGTACGTTTCGTCATCAGATGATCTGAGAGAGCTCGTGGCTTGATGCTGCTTGAGAGAAGTTCGAATCTTTTTTCTTGGAGCTATCAAAAGTTGTTGTTGTTGTTGATTTTTAAAGAATTTTGGTATAAGTTTAAGCCATTTGCTGCCAGGGGGAGGAGTTGGGGGAAAAACAAAAAGGAAAAACTCATTTGTATACGTTTTATATGCATAGTAATTTTTGTTTTTATATCATTTTTTAAGACTAAACAAAAATGGTGTCTTCATAAAATTTGAATATGTTTTTTTAAGTATGCTTTGTGTTTTTTTTTATTTATATTTTCATTTAGTTAATATTATTATGATTTTTGCTAAGGAGGTAATATAAATTACACGTAAATGTGTTGATTTTTATATTGTGTTAATTAGTTAATTATTTTTTTTAAATGTGTATTAAATTATGTATTGCTATTGTGTGTGTGTGTGTGTGAGAGTCTGACTATTATTATTTAATTAGGGCTTTTAATTAATTTAATTATAGTTGCTTTTCTTGGTGGCTGAGGTGGGCTTGCTTTTAGTTTTCTTGCTTTTCGTTAATTAATTAATTAATTCATTATTTTTTATATTATTTTATTTAATTGTCAACACTTTTTTTACTTGCACATTTAACTAAAAACAAAATTAATAAATTCAAAACTAAATAAAAAAATTTCTATTGCGCTGGCAAGAAAGTTGTGTCGGTTTTTTTTAAAGGTTCCTAAAAAACCAACACATCTAACCTGCTCTACAAATATTATATCATATTTAAGGAAAGGGGGAAACTTGCTTTTTCGACAGACACGGGCTGACTTATATGGTAGTTGGTGGTGCGATCGATGCTGCCTTCTCTATAGCTCTATAGCTCTTATATATATATATATCTGTATATATATATTCTATATATATATATGTAGTTTCTTGTAATGCCAATTAAATATCTAAACAACTATATAGTTAGGTAATTGTGTCTGTGTGTGTGTTTGTGTATTGAGTTTTCTTGAGTTTTTTTTCTTAAATTTAGACGAAAATTATATATACAAAATATATATATATATATATAATTCTCTCAAGTAAATGCCAAAAAAGTGTTGCTGCTCGATATATAACTAGACTTATGAACTTAAGCATAAATTCTATATAATATTATATTGAATAAGTATGAATCGTGAATAAAAGTTACTATCACTTCGGTTTCGGATTTCTTTTGCTGAAAATAATGTGTATATCTTTTCATTATACTTGTATTATTTGGTATGTTAAATGGCGGCTATACTAAATGCCTATATAATTCAAGATGTTTTGGAAATTTGCGGCACATGCAACCAGAGACCCAGCCCAAAAGGGTGGAACCAACATATAACTCTGCTAGGGTTAAATCAAGACAATCAATGCTGGAAAAAAGTCACCAATTTGCAAATAGATCTTAAGTATTGCGGGGTTTGAAAGGGGAGATATAGCATGGGATTGAGCTGAAAGAGTGGGGAAGGGGGTTTTGGATATTATTACACTGTTTTATGCAAGTTCATATAAAGAAAAGTGAAAGAGGTGTAGAATTGGGGCAAAAATATCAAAATTTCTTATTACAAGTCTGCAAAATGAAAGTGTACCAAAATGTTCTTAGGCTAAAGCATTCACAGTTTTTTTTTACTGAATTTTATAATTTTTTATAAAAATTTGTTTCTGACAAACGAAAAACTCACAAAATTTTTGTTTTGGATGCATTTGAAATGTTTTATCACTAAAATTTTGAAGTTTTACTTTGATTTCACAGTTTTTGGCTGTTTTTTATTTTTATTTGCAGGCAATTTTGGTTTAATTTAGACATTTTTTCAAAATGTTTTAACACAGGGTAGGGTAGGGGTATTTTTTTTACAAATTCTTAGAAAATTTTATTTGTTTTAAACCAGAAACACAGTTAAGAATTTGCAACACAAACAAATTTTTTATTTGTGCCAAAAGCAGCAAATTTTTGGTTTGCGTTGCATTTCACAGATGTTTTGACGAAACTTAGGGAAATAGTTGATCTTAGGATCGGGTGGCGTTTGAAACGTTATGCACAGGTGAAGATCAGAGAGAGTAAGGGGGTTTTTCAAGTGAAACTTGTTGTCACAGTGGGATTTTTAACTTTCAATTGAATCAAAAGTAAAGATTGTAAATCTGTTAAAAATTTTCACAATTTTGAAGTTAGGGAGAGAGAGGAATAAAAGAAGAATAGGACAGATGAGTTTTACGGACAGTTGATATTACGATCAGGGAACGTTTGAAACGTTATACACAGACAAAGGCGAAAGAGAAAGGGGGGTTGAGTTGAGCTCAGGATCTTGGGTTGTTTGAAACTTTATGCACAGATTAGGGGGAGAATAGGTTATTTTTTCAAGTGTTACTTGCTGTCACAGTAGGTTGAATTATCAGGGGATTTTTAACTTTCAATTGCATTAAAAGTAAAGATTAAGAATCTTTTAAAAATGTAACACAATTTTGAGTTTTGGGGAACCACAAAAGAATAGGGGCAAGGAGTTTCAAGGGCAGTTGATCTCAGGATTGGAGGTTGCTTGAAACGTTATGCACAGACGGACGAAATAGGAAGGGTTCTAACACAGATTTTTATCAAGTGTTACTTGTTGTCACAGTTGGTTGAATTATCAGGGGATTTTTAACTTTCAATTACATTGAAAGTAAAGATTGTAAATCTTTTAAAAATTTTACACAATTTTGAGTATTTGGGGAGGCAGATGCAGGAGATATAGGGATAGGGATTTCGAGGAGTTTAAGGATCGAAGGGGATATTAACACAGTGATTGTTGAGTTCTTAGAACATCATTTTTTCAAGTGTAAAACTTGTCACAGTGGGTCAAATATCAAGAATAGGTTTTATCTTTCGATTGGATCAAAAGTAAAGATTACGAATCTTTTGAAAATCTAACACAATCTTGAGTTTGGGGAAATACAGAAGGAGTAGAGAGTATATGTTTCAGGAATCTGAGGAGTTTGGGGATCGTAAAGGGACAGGGTGAATAGAAGGGTTTTAACACAGTTTTTGCTGATTTCTTAGAACATCATTTTTTCAAGTATAAACTTGTCACAGTGGGTCAAATATCAAAGGGGGTTTTAACTTTCGATTGGATCAAAAGTAAAGATTACGAATCTATTGAAAATCTAACACAATCTTGAGTTTGGAGAGAGAGAGGGAAGTAAGAAAGCAAAGGATCGATGTGGGTGAAATGGTCAAGGATCTAGGAGACTTTTTGAGATAAAGAGGATAAACTGAGAAGGTTTTTAACACAGTGTTTGCTGTTCTTTAAACTTGCTGTAACAGTGGATCAAATATCAAAGGGGTGTTTTGACTTTTAATTGCATTAAAAGTGAAGATATATAGAAGGAAAGGATAAAATTGGTGACTTTTCTACAAAAAATAAACACAAAACAGGAAACATTGAACCGCTCTTTAAATTGTGGGATATTTGCTTATATTTAAAACACATACATAGAGTATATAATTTAGAAAACTTTTACTTATATCGTATCATATCATATCATATCATATCATATCATATCGTCTATAAACTAATAAACCTATCGAATAGCGAGTGAGTTGCATGCAAAGTGCAGACAAAATCAAAAACACTTTACAGAGATCCATCACAAAGGGCTGTTCTGCTAAGTTGCCTTGTTGTTGTTACAAATACTACAGATATAGTTATAGATATATATAGAGGGGGTTAGGGTACAGGCGGGAGAGGGATCGGGCGGGGTAGGAAGGTGTTACCTAAACATAACCTAGCCAAAAATGTTCTTTCTTTCTTTCTTCGTTTTTGGTTTTGGTTACATGTCTATAAGAAACTTACTCAAAAAACTTATTAATTAATGATCACGCTGCGCCGAAAATTTGTTGTTGTTGTTTGTTTGTTTGTTGTAAACTTATAATATAGTATTGATTGCTTGAAAATGTTATTAGTGGGTTTTTGTTGGGGGTTTTTTGGGGAAAAGGTACTCTGGCATGTGCCGCCGCCTGTTAAAACTTTCGGAAAAACTTGTTGCGAATTTTAAGCTGGTTGCTAAAGATATACATAAACCTATATCAAAATATTGTTAGATAGTAAGTATATAATTTTATGTGTGTGTGTTTTGGGTGTGTTTTGTGTGTGTTTTGTGTGTGTTTTTCTTGCCGATTTCGCGTACTAAAAACTAGAAATAATTACCAATCGTTTAGGTAAAGATGTGAAACTTATGCTTTAATTTAAGTTATAAATTTATATATGATTTTTTATAAATTGTAGCAAAAATTGTTGATTCGATTAATTAATTAATGTATGTAGTATGATTTTTCTTATTGAGCAGCACAGCATATATTTTCCATCGTTTTTCCATATCCTTCAAATGCTTTGCCTGCAAATTTTATATATAGAAATTTCTGGTCAAAAGTTCTATATATCCATGCGATATTCACGCGTGATGTAAAACGCATTTTACTTTTACATATATCATCTGATTTTTTTTTTGTTTTTGGTAAGTTTAAATATATATAAAAAATTTCTTTTATAAAAAATAAAACTAAAGAAAATTGCTTTTCCTCAACAAAAAAGTTGTTGTCGTCAAACACTGTTAATGTTACTGTTACTGTTACTGTTAGTGTTAAATGTTAAATTTCGCTAGAGTAACATTCGCTTTGATTTAATTGTTCATGTTCATATAATCATTAAAGAGCTGCATGCAAGCAGCGCCACCTGTCGGTGGCTCCTCATACAACTGCTGCTGCTGCTGCTGCTGCTGACGTGCGCTGTGCCGCCAAATATTGGCCACCTCCAGCAACTCCCCAGTCGATGAGGATGCATTGGAGCTTACATCGGAGGCATCTATGCCAACGGATGCCGCCTTGTGGTTGTGGTGTTGCTGTTGTTGCAACAGCTGCTGACCCGCCTCCTGGCTTATGTGCAAATTGCTAAAGAGATCGCTGAACATGTCGGGCACAAAGGCAGCTGTTGTCGAGCTGGCGGCGCCGGGCAGCTCCCAAATGTTCTGAGCAGCGCCCAGTTTGCCGTAATGCTGGGTCCAGCCCGTGTTACTGCCACCACCACCACCACCACCACCAGTGGAGGATGCACCCGATGAGCTGGTCAGCGAGGCAGTGGGCGAGGCAGCATGCGGCAGCAGATCCTTGGCGCCGTAGATGGGCGAGGTCTGCGGTGCCCAGAGCAGCTCCTTGCTGTGGCTGGTGGTGGGACTCAGCGATGGCTGCGAGCCGCTGCCCGAGGAGCAGCCGCTGGTGGAGCCGCGTGTGGAGGAGGCAGCATTGTTGCCGCAATCCCAGAGCTGACACCAGGTATTCATTTTGCTGTTGTTGCTAGTGTTGTTGTTGTTTGAATTATGGCTAATTAATAAGTTACTAATACTGCTGCTGTTGTTGTTGTTGTTGCCACTGCTGCTGCTGCTGCTGCTGTTGATCTCGGGCAGCAGACTGAGATGTGCCAGTTGTTGTTGTTGCTGCTTCAGTGTTGCCTGCGGCTGTTGTTGTTGCTGCTGTTGTTGTTGTTGTTGTTGTTGATATTTGCTCATCACATCCGCCATGGCCATGAGGCTGCTGGAGAAGCTCAGCTTGTGTTGTTGTTGTTGTTGTTGTTGCTGCTGCTGCTGCTGCTGATAGCTGGCGGCACGTGCCGCTGCTGCATTTGCCTTATAAGCTGCCTCTGTGGCACGCTGTGTGGCTGCAGCAACTCCTGCCACCGGCGGATTAACCGCTGCCAACGCCTGTTGCTGCTGCTGCTGTCCTGGCTGTTGTCCTGTTTGTTGTCCTGGTTGTTGTCCCGGCTGCTGCTGTTGCTGCTGCTGCCTTACCTGCTGATGCTGCTGTGCATGCGGATGTGCTCCGATCAGATCCGGATTGATTTGCTGTTGCAGCGGTGCCGAGTAGTCAATGGCGGCGTTGTAGAGCATCTGCTTCGTGGCGGAGGAGGAGGCCGTTGAAGCACCATTGGCGGCATTGGCTGCCGTCGCTGGTGACTCCAACGGGGCCTCATGTTATGCGATCGCCTGCATCCGCGTCGCGTTGCTCTTGGCGTAGCAGTAGCTCAGCGGCTTCACGAAGTGCGTGTCCTGCGTGTTGCAGTAGGGGCAGGTCACCCCGTGCGAGTAGTCGCTGTAGAAGCTCAAACGCTGCTGTGGATGCATCAGCATCTTGAAGCAATTATTGCACTGGAAAATTTGGAAAAAAAATGAAAAAATATATAGGAAAATGTATCTAAAAAGTGAAAAGCTTTTAAGAGAGCTTTTTGCTCAAGAAGCACGTTACGGCGCAAAGCTTTGGTGCATGCTTTGAATCTTTCAGGGAGGCCATTAAATCTGCTTTGCTATGAAAGCATTTCTAAAGCTAATTATTTGCTTAGAAAGCACATTAAAGCACACAGAAGCTTGAATTGCTTCTAGTACACTTTAAGGGGGATCATTAATGGTACGAATGTTTTGAAATTAAAAGCTTCTGAAAAGCTTCTGACTTTTATATCACATTAAAGCACCTTCTACCTTCTGAGAAGCTTTTCATCTATTTAATACGGACAAAGCTTTAATATATTGGGCTTCGAGAGGGAGTGTTAATGTAACTTCCTTTGCAAATTTAACGTTTCAGGAGTTTCTAGAAAACTTTTTTATTTTATAGAAAGCTCATTAAAGCACGTTTGTATATATTTGGAAAGCACATTAAAGCACAACGTTTTGCTATATACTCTAACGCATTGAAAGAGCTCTTCAGATTTACTTTGCTTTAAATTTGATGTTTACAAAAGCTTCTAAGGAGCTTTAAATGCATTAAGTTTAAAGTTTTAAGGCCAAGAGCTTTAGGCTCTTAACGAAATCGTTTGCTTACCTTGAAACGCTCAGCACAGCAGGGCATGGCTGCAAATATATCATAGGCGTACATCGTGCCTAGAACCAGACTGGAACCATCCCAGGGCTCAGTACAGAATCTGTGGAGGGAAGACAAGTGTGTTTTTGGATTAAAGGATTGTCCAAGCTGCAGGGGGGACTTGAGTATGGTTGTATGGGTGGATGGGTGAGTGAGTGTTGGCACTTACCGGCAGCTGATAATGCGACTGCTGGAGGTGCCATCCAGGCAGCTCATGCAGACACAGGTCAAGTAGAGCATGCGTCCCTCGTATTTAACCTGCGGGGGGAGAGAGAGAGAACGGAAATTGAGTATTACAAAGGGCGTGGCAGAAGAAGAAGCAGGCCCGGCAATGGCCGGGCCAGACTTGGTTAAGTTAAGCCAGGCAGCAGTCGCATAATTCATTGTCACAACAATGAAAAATGAATACGGGCAACTTTCTACGGTTGGTTTTCTGCTTTTTTCCAATGCATTGCCAGATGTGTGGCAGAAAAAAGGGTCCCAAAGTGTGGCAACGTTGGCGACGCGACATAATAATTTCAAATAAAATGCAAAATGCATAACAAAACGCCCACGAGATGGCGGGCCATGACAGTGGCCTGAGCCGGGCCGACTGGGAGATGGTTGGACTGACAGACCCCAGAGTGGAGACCAGACCAGACCCGGACCAGGCCGTGGCAAAGTTGGCAATGAATTATAAATCCAGGTTTAAATTAAAGCGCAAACAAGCGCAGAAGTTGGCAGGGCCCAAGTCAAGTCAAGCCAAGCATGGCCAGAAAGGGGGGCCCAAAGGCGGGCAGACAGAGGGCAGACGGGCTGTGGTGTAGGTTGCACGTGGGCCGCCGGCTGCCGGCTGCAACTGCAACTGCAACCGGCTGTGGCAGTTTATTAGGCGCTGCTGTAATTATGCTGACTTAAATGGGTCATAAATTGCGAATGCTACAAAAGCGAGACTTAGGTGCGCCATTTCCCATTCATCATTTAAGAAGCATTTCCCCATTTCCCTATTTACCTACACAAGACATTTAACATAATTTGAGCAGACAGACAGACCGACAGGCGAACAGTCAGGACAGACGGACAGGCGAACAGTCAGTACCGACATTTTATTTCTTTTTTTTTTTTGGCAAATTTGCACACTAATTGCAGTTGAAAGTTGCCTCCAGCGTGGGCGGTGAAAGCTTCTCTCTGTCTCTCTGTGTGTGGGGCACACGTGGGTGTCACATGCCACAACCCACATATGATGTTGCCACATGCCACAAGGCCCACCATTTTTGACATTTATTAATGATAAGTTCATGGGTTTGGGACTTACCTCAATGCAGCCGCTGGAATGCTGCTTGGGACTTAGAAAGAAGGATCCATCGACCAATGGATAACGATCGAAGACCAGCAACGGCTCCTCACACAAAATGCAGGCAACGCGACTCATCTGATTCTGAGCCAGGGAGGAGAGTATAAATAGGCGTGTCTCGTCATTGCCGTGATTACCCTCGTCCTCAATCTGAAAATGGGATAAGAAGAGGCAAGCACATGCAATTAGCCGATAAATTGAGCAATTTTGTAACATAAAAATAAGCTAAAGATAATATGACATATATAGCATATAGATAATCGAACATATTAATAGTACACAGTGGAAATTATGTGGTAAAAACTTGTTTGAGGCTTGAGGCTGAACTTGAATTTCTTGCCAAGACTTGGTGAATTGAAGTTTGCGCAAAGTTTGTAATAGTTGTAAAAGCGGCAAGATAATATATAATCGATAGTTAATGGAAATTAAAAATTTAACAATTTACTGGTTTTATGGTTTATGTTTATGGTTTATATATCTAAATTTTCTAGAACTTATTTGAATCATTTTAATTCCAAACAAATCAATGAGTTGTCTGAATTTGATAAGAGTTAGTGCTATTTTTTGATATTTGGGATTTGGAATATATTTCCATAGGTTTAACGATCCATTTATTGTAATACTTCATAACTCAGCGATCTAAAGTCATCGAGTTATGACAAGTTGCTTGTGTATATGCTTAAAGGTCAAAATTTTTATGCTGGAGTTGTGAAATTTGATATATAGGTGCGCATAGATATTATACAAAAAATTTTTCCATTTTAGTATTATCTCCAGAATTTTTAAAATATATCTATAGCGCTTACAGTTTTAAACGTCTTAATTTGAATGAAAATTTCAGAAACATTGGATCATAAACACCAAAGTTATGTTATGTAGACCTAGTCAAACGGTTTGAAACCTTTGAAATTAGTAATGAAATTTAAATAACAGACACAATTTTTATGCTAGAGTTATGAAATTTGGTATGTAGTTGCCCATAGATACTATATAGAAATTGGCATTATTAATTTGAAAATGATCAATGTTAAATAAGTCTATAGCATCTGGAGTTCCTAACATAGTGATTTGTATTTAGCATTATATATTTCTGACTATGTCATGAAGCAATACTGACAATTTTAGAACAATCGGAACATAAACGATCAAGTTATATAATGTAGCAGTTGTCAATCGGTTTAAACCCTTTGAAATTTGTGATTTTGCCTTATTTACTGTGTGTTTTGAAGTTGTTAAGGTTCTTCTATATTTCTAAGCTCTTTAAATTTTAAATAGATAACAAAAAAAGCTAAAGCTATCATACCATGGTCCCCCAGAGCCTTTATGCTAACTTCAAAAGAGCCAAAAAAAGGCAAGATAATCAAATATGAAATGAAATTTATGTGCAACGCCGAAGTACAACTATAATAACAATGCCAATACAAAAAGGTGCAAGGAGAAAATTTTCAATATATATACAAGATATATGTATCTATATATATATATATATATATATGTGTAGCCCAGGCCAAAGCAGAGCGATATCTGGCGTCTCTAAGCGCCAACAAATGAACCATAAAATCCAAACGTGCTCAGGCCAGGCGCAGCCAGAGCCACAGCCCGGCCCGAGTGGAGCAACGTGTGTGTCTAGTGGGCTAAGCCAAATGGCTAACAGGATGGCCAAATTGAAAGTAGACACACACACACATACACACACACACACTATACAGGAATATATATATATATATACATAGTACAATTCCCCAATCGATAATCAATATGGCGAGTCGCGTTTCTAATAAAGCCGTCAAAAGAGAGCTGAGCCAAAAGGTGTTGAAGCATGCACAAAATATGGCTCAAACCCAAGGAATACCTCCGAACACCTTGGACTCGAGACACTAATCAAAGTTGAAGAAGAAGAAGCAGCAGCAGGAGGAGCAGCCGCAGGTAATTGCCATTTGCCCAGGTGACCGAACAACAAATAACTGAACAGACATGCTGAATTATTTAGTTATAAACGAAACAAAATGCAGGATAACGATACAAGGACACGTAGCGGTAATCAATTGCAGCTATGGGACATTGTCTGTGTCTGTGTCTGTGTCAGTGACAGGACAGCACATGACATGACAGGACTTGGGTTTAATGCACTTTTAATCAGTTGCCAAAGTTTCATATAATCGAGGTATATTTGCACAGGACTTGCCCAAGGATTGTGTGCCTAAAAAAAGCAATCAACAAATTAATATTTACACAAGTTTGCAAGGATACAAGGATCTGCTCCAAAGCGGCTTGTCTCATAAATTCTAAGAACACAAAACAAATCAAATGCGATTAATCAATGTTTGCATTATGCTAGGACATTCCTGGGGCAGAAGGACTCGAGCTATAGAGCAATGTAAGTGATATGCTTTCAGTTTAAGAACAATGGAAAGGATACGCAATTGTGAGATGATTGTTTTTGTGTATCCTGAATTTAGCTCAAGTGCTAAACAATTGCGAGTCTTGGATTACACAGGGAGTGGGAGCAGGAGGAGGAGGAAGAACTGTAGCAGAAGTGGCAGCAGGAGCAAAAGCGGCAGTAGGAGGAGGAACAGAAGTAGAAGCATGGGGAAGAACTGTAGCAGAAGTGGAAGTACGACCAGAAGCGGGAGCAGGAGCAGAAGCAGGAGAAGCGGCAGTGCTAGGAGGACCAGAAACAGGAGAAGAAGAAGGAGCAGAAGCGGGAATAGGAGCTGGAGCAGGAACGAAAACAAGATCAGATGGATGAGCAGAAGCCGGAGCAGAAGAAGGAGCTGAAGCTGGATCAGTTGGAGTGGCTGAGCCAGAAGTAGAAGCAGAAACGGGAGTAGGAGTAGATGGTGGAGCATGAGCAGGAGAAAGAGCAGATGCGGTAGAAGGAGCAGAAGCAGGCGGAGGAGCAGAAGGAGCAGGAGAATGGCCAGAAGCGGGAGTAATAGCAGAAGCAGAAGGAGAATTAGACGGAAAAGGAAAAGCAGAAACAGGATCAGATGAAGGAGCAGAAGCAGACCAGGAGAAAGAGCAAAAGCGGGAGTAGGAGCAGAAGCAGAAGGAGGAGCAGAAGAAAAAGCAAGAGCAGAAGCGGGAGCAGGAGCAGAATCTGGAGCAGGAGCAAAAGGAGGAGCAGTAGAAGAAGCTGCCACACTTCAGCTTTGATACAATAAAAGTTGCCTGCTTTATGCTCTCCCAATCCCCCTTAACCCCCTATAACTCTCCAGATATTCCATCAATTTCCAACAACTTCACATTTCATATATACCATTTTTTTATGAGCTTTTGCTACGTGACAATTTGCTAATTTGACTGCCTGCCCCACGGTCATTGAACGCGCGACGTCGGGGCAACCAAGTTTTAATGCAACTGCGACAAATGCCACAACATGAAAATATGGAAAATATTCCATAATTTATGTTCGCCCCGCGTGCGTTTTCCTCTTGATGAAAAGCTTCATTCTTCAGTCTGCTGCGAGTTTTCATGTTTCATGTTTTATTGTCAAGTGCAAGAAACTTTTGGTGGCCAGAAAAACGCAGAAAAGTCAAAAGTCGAAGTGCAATAAACTTGTGCATTAACTCACAGCCCAGCATACCCTACTCCCAGCATACCCTACTCCGCCACAGCCATAACAAAGTTGCCACAGTTGGCGCTAATGAAGCTATTCAGTTGTCATTTCCTTGGCGCATAAATCAGCTTAGCCACAACGTTTGCCCGTTTGACCATAAATATCAACACCAAAAACAAAAACCAAAAACAGAAAAAAGAGTGGCAAGCAAATACTTGCAACAGGGTTGCCACAAATCAAAGTCCATGTCTATGCCACACCCTCCCCACTGGCCGAAAAGAGACAATGAAAAGGGCCCAGCCCAGGCCCAGGCCCAGGCGCCCATTGAAACCACTCAAAGTGCTACGATTTTCATAAACACATTAAATTAAATTGCATTTCAATCGACAAACAATATATGGTATATGGTATAT
>JBANCY010000227.1:0-15822 GCA_037040045.1 Phorticella flavipennis | reverse complement strand
AAAGTGCTACGATTTTCATAAACACATTAAATTAAATTGCATTTCAATCGACAAACAATATATGGTATATGGTATATGGTTTGAGTGGGTTTTCGGGGCGGAAAACTGTCTCAAAAGTTGCCTGAAATCCATTAAAACGATTCCTGTATTTGGTAATAAATTTTATTTGAGCATGATTCAAGCAGTTCCTCAGCTTGTTGGCGCCACTTTGTAGATTTGGGAAATTAATTTTATAGAAATTAACTATATATAGAATCTTTTTGCAATAACCGAAGGTTTTTATTAAGCTATTAACAAATTTGTTTAAACATTAACATAGGCGTTTGGAGACCCATAAAAAAGGCTTTCATGGGGAAACACTGAGTAATGGATAGTGACAGGATACACTAGTTTCTGAGAAATCGTGAGCACCTATTTTGGAAACGATATTTCGCGCAAAACCCAGATTGAATTAGATATAAAATCTATATTTTTATTTTGATGGGTCTCCTTTTTAAAGACTGTATCTGCTACATTTTTAATCCGATTGTCTTCAAATTTTCAGAATATATTCTAGACATAAAATAATTATCGATTTTTGACAAAAGCAATGTAAGCGCTTAAAACCGACACAACTGTCGCCTATTTTGCATAGGGACACAAAAAGATGGGCTGGAGGTGGGCTGGCAGGCAGCAAGGCTGATAAGCATATAGACATGCAGGCAGACAGCCAGACGCAAATGATTAAATCAACTCAATGTGCCCCCGAAACTTCCCATACTTAGAATTTATACAAAATTCAATTTAATTTGTCCTTGGCTTTATCTGTTCAAGTGTTTCAGCTGAAAAGCTATACTATGACCTTTTGCTTTTGACTTTTAAGCACATCTTTTTCAGCTTTATTAAAGCTGACTGTTGTTTAACATATATAAAAGAAATCTCAGATTTACATAAGACTTACAAAAGGTAAACCGTCATCATATCATATAATATATTTGGCATGTTTGTGCAGACAGTAAACAAACCGGCGGGGAGGCAGGGTTCGGAGAGAGCTGGGGTAACGCCTGCTGAAGCAACTTTTATAGCTAAAATTTAATGCCTTAATTTATGCCTGAGTGTGTGTGTGTGTGTGTTCGAGTCTCATTAATCCACAATTGAAGTTTTTCCTCTGCCTACGGCCAAAATTTTTAGCTATATTTTTGCTCGCACAGTGGGCGTTCTTTGGCTTTTTCCGCTGCCATTTTCATGTCTAACTATTTTATTAGGCCTAACCGAACGGGTAGGAAAACCCCATTGAGAATTGTCATTTGGTGGAAATTGAAAAATTGTATTGACTTTTCCATGTGGGTGTCAACCGAAAAGACAAAAGAAAGTTTTGCCGGAAAATAGTTAATTTAAGCAAGTGGTAGGCGGCAGGCGGGTTGGGCGGTTTGGTAGAGTCAACATCAAATGACTTTTAATAGATTGTGTTTGTCTGGGGGCATAGTACGCCCAGGCCCTAAGTCCTACTCTCTCGGGGCCCCAAAGAGTTGGCAAAAACGCAGAAAGAAAGGGCAGCAGCTGCAGTGGCAGATTAACTGGCAGCATTCAAAGCCAATGACAACAAAGCCAACAGCAAGCAAACTATGTACGACCGACGATGTTATATGACACTGACAATGAAATGGAATTGCAAACATGCCAACTTCTGTTGCCCACTTCTGGCTTAGAGCCCCCCTACAACCCATCCCATCCTTTGGACTCCTCCGACCAAGCAAGTCGGCTAAATGCAGTGCCACAATAAGCTTTAAAATCAACATAAGCGGGCGGCAGAGCAGCTGCAGCAGCCGAGCTTAAAATGATATACAAGAGTTGCAGTTGTAACTTGGACTTAGAGATACCCTGTAAAACAGGCTTAAGACTATGGTGTTCAGAACTTCAGAGTTTTAGCAGCTGCCAGTTGAACGAAAACTTAGATAGATTCATAGGGGGCCTAGGTGCACCAGTGGATAGTTCACTATCCTGCTAAACAAGAGTTTGTGTGTTCGAGCCCCACTCATGTTGTGGTATGACTCTGCTAGCAGAAACTAGGTTGTGGCGTAGGATTCGTAATCTACCCGAAAAATCTGCAGCGAAGGATGCAGAAATAAAGACAAATAGTGCTTTAGGCTGTGACGTCATAAGGTTCTTATGGACATATAATAATACAGTCGAGTCGCGATATTTCGTACACCCGTAATTTCAAATTCTCCATAATTCGTAAAAATTTCTTCCCCATTGAAAGAAATTCGTTAAATGGAAATCTCGGGAATTTAAAATCCCCCGTAATGTGATCTCCGCGCAATTACGAATTATCGCGACTCGATTGTAATAATATATAGATAAATAGTGAATTTAAGTGGTTTTGAAACGTCGACAAATCGATTTCTGTATATTTTCTAAATATAGAATATGTCTAGAAGATTTGTTGAAAGTTTCAAGACAATCGGCATAAAAGTGTAGGGTTGGCATGGCCATGTAATAATAACTATAATATATGGATTGATACTGAATTTAAGGGGTTTTGAAGTGTCTGAAAATCGATTTTTAAAATAGAATATGTCCAGAATGTTTTCTGAAAGTTTCAAAACAATCGGCATAAAAGTGTAGGAGCTAAGCCTGAAAATTGTAGTTGATCTCTTGCATTTAACAGCTTTTTTCAAGCAAAAATAAAATTTCAGAAAAAAAAGCTCATTACAAAAAGCCACTGTGACTACAAAGTAATACACTCATTTTAGACTTTATGTAGAGAGTATAAAAGCAAAAATAAAACATAGTCGATGCTTGTACAAATAGCTGTAAGAAGAAGAGCTAAGACTAGCCGGGGGAAGGGGGAAGGTGGGGAAGCTGTTGGCAGAGAGCTGGCTGACTGGCTCCACTCTTATAAATGAAATGGAGTAATAATATTTTGCGACAACAAACGCAGCAAGCGGGCCCCTGGCTCCTACATACAATACAATAGAGCTAGGGACAAGATGGGGCAGGATGGGATAGGACAGACAGGGCAGACTGGAGACGCAGCTGTGCGTTGTGGCAGTTACTTGGGGAAGCTCTGAGGGGCCTGTGGGGACCCGCTTGAGCAACAATGCAGCGTTGCAGACAAACAAACATTTCAATAAATTCAAAAAAACAGAACCAGCAGCAGCAGACAATGAAAAAACACGCAAAAGGAGTGCCAAACGAGGCAAAAACAGATACCCGAGCAATGCCAGACAGACGACAGGAGACCAAAGTGTGGCTTGGACAGCTGAGGTGGTGCTGCAGCCACTCCAAAAGTGGCTTAAAAGCGTGGCAACTACACGCCAGTGGCACCTGCATTTGCTACTTGCCGTGCGCGCGTGTCATTTGCACTTAATACAAAACTGGCTAAAAAACAGCTAAAATTTAAATTTAAATTTGGCTTTTGTGCAGCGACACATTATGACTTGATTTGGGCACTGAACTTTCACTTTCTCCCGATTTCTTTCTCCACTTTTGTGCCATTAGCCGAACCGAAAATATGTCTGACCCTTGAATATCAATTTGCAATTTGCAATTTGCAAAATAAATTGTATTTTGGCCAAGGAGCCGCAGTCCGCTCTTATTTATTTATTGTGCGTTCAATGTTCTATGGCCTAATGGCATTTTCTTATTGGCAAAAGCCATTGGCAAAGCCGGCTAAAAGCGGCCAACCGACCAAACGACCCGCAGACCCATCGACCCGCCAACAACAGCAAAAACCGAAAGAGAACTCCAAGTGCAATCTCCAATGGCGCCCATAAGTATGCTTCAAAAAATTTCATCTTACAGTTTATTGAACCAGCCCAGCCGAGGCGGCCATTTTATATTTAAAATAAGATAGAAAGTTGCAATGGCTGTCAGTGAGCACGACTCAGAGATGCGCTGCAATTTTAAGGAACTAAAATACTTGATTTTAGTAGAATTATCCTAATAGCTTTGGTATAGTAAACTAAAGTACAAAATATATACAAAATTCCCGAGTTGTAGATGCTTAAATCAAAACAAATTTGTATTAGATTATATAGTAGAGCTATATCTATATCTATATACTGAATTTCATACTAATATAGCACTTAGAATCTCTCAGTTGTAACTGATAAAGTATTCCGTGCAAAATATCTATAAATCAAATTTTATTGGACCAGCTCTTATAGCCTCCTAGTTGTAGATGATCATACTAATATGGCACTTAGAATTTCTCAGTTATAACTGATAACATATTTCGTGCAAAATGTATAGAAATATCTATATACCAAATTTCACTGGGCGAGCTCTTATAGTCTGTGAGTTGTAGATGTTTAAACAGTAAGCAATTTCAAAAATATTAAAATGATTTATAGAACACTCTAGATACAAATAGTTATATACTAAGTTTCACAAAAAAAGCCCTTATAGTCTCAGAGTTGTAGATGTCTAAACGATAGAAAATTCAAAGAAATTGTAGTGAATTATTGTACAAAATATGTACAAATACTCATACACCAAATTTCACAAGAATAGCTTTTATAGTTTCCGAGTTGAAGATGTTTCAAAGATATGAAATGTCTATTCATTGATACATATAGTTCTGATAAATTGTGTTTACGAAAAAATATACATATGTCCATATACAAAATTTCATACATATAGCTCTCAAATCTGAGCTGTTTATGCTTAAAAGTTTATCAAAGAAAATTTATTTTTTTTTTGACGACGTTTTTGTGTTCTACTAGATATTAGGTTTTCTTAGCTCTCAAAGTGAATATCAAAATTCTTAGAAATCATATTGTTCAGAATGTAGTCAAGTAACTACATACAAAATTTCACAAGTCCAGCACTTATAGTCTGGGAACTATAGACCTTCCACTAGAGAAGTATCTACGCAAATCGATTCATCTATGATAACCTGTCAAAACACTTAAAAGTGTATTTTTTAAAGTCCAAGCACAGTTTTTTAAGACTCTTTGGCAGCTTTACTAACCAAACTACTCAAGCCACATTTCAACATTTACAGGGTATACAAAACGCTGCACACCAAACGCTTTAGCAATTATTTGAATATAAAGCGAGCGAACCCGTCGAGCAGCCAAGACTGGCTGGACTGTGATTGTAGTTTAAGCCAGATATTTTACTTTTTTTTGGCCAAAAAAAAAACTGTTGTAAAACACATTTTAAAGCCATTTTACGAGCCACGCCCCCTTGGTTAAGCAAGCCATTTAAATGCATTTGCCGTCTCTAATAGTTTTATTATGGCCAATTCCCATGCAAAAGCCCCGCCGGCAGCAGCTGAAAAAGTGACGCAAAATTGCATTTGAGACTATAAAAGTTAATTGTTTAATTATTTTTCTATTTGTCGACTTTTTGTTTTTCCTTTTTTCCTCTTTTTTTGGCGCGTATCTTTTGGGCAGACCCGAAGGAGGGTCTCGAACTGCGGGTTAGAGGGACGAAAGTTACATGCATTTTATGATTGTACAGTACATTGGGTTGATTGGAACTTAAGCTCTGGCATATTACCCATATTACCAGGCCAACTAAACGAACTGTAAGCCATTTCACTGGCTGACTGACTTGACTTGACTACGAAAATAGAGGGATATCGCAGGGACGGGGCAGGGAGGAGGTAGAGAGGAGTTAGGGAACGGGAGTTGAGTAGATGAGCTGGCGCTTTGACTGTAATTTCTTATACTTAAGTTAATAAGCACAGTTCTTTTGATGTTTAGTCGTTGGTTTTTATTTTGGAACAGGCTTTTGGGGTAATATTGTAAGGAAGTAAGGAATATTGTATAAAATTAACAGTTCTTAAAAAATTGATTAAATAGTTTATACTTGAGACTATGTCATAAAGCTATACTGAAAATTTCAGAACGATCGGATCATAACCAAGGAAGTTATGTGATGTAGAAAGCGACTACTACAAAAGATGAAAAATAAACTTCTATCCAACTTAGCGAAAATAAAAATGGAATCACCAGATGAATCGGCTTAATTTTTTGGTGTTTAGACCAAGGTCCTCGGTGGACCAGTGAATAGCGTACCGTCCCGCCAAACAAGAGGTGTGGGTTCCAGTGATGTTCAGTGAAGAAAGCAGAAATAAAACCAAATAGTGACTCAGGCTGTGACTATGAATGTTTAAAATTGAAGATGGAGAGGAATGAAGATGGGACTTGATAATTCGACCTCTGATTTGGCCAGGTTATGATATTATTATGAAGATGTCAATTTGGATAGAAAGCATAGCTGAAGTGAAATAATGTGATGAGATTGTAGAAAAAAGGCCCCAGAAAACTGGATGAACAGCAGGCTACTTCAGACAGTTGAAACCCAGAAGTATATTGGTATTATTATAGTCAATAGGTTATGCTTTTGGGCACATATAGACGGTCTCCTTAAGCAGACAACAGACTGCCCGACACATAACTTGAGCTTCAGACAATGTGCATATATTGTTCAGTTTTCTAACAGACTTTCAGGTCTGCGGCCTTATCAGCAGCTCTAAGTTGAGTTGAGTTGCCCACGGTGCGTATGAGTGATAAGCGTACTATTTTTATGACGGGGGCCCGAGTTGACTATTTGCTGGGGTCTTATCGAAGCTGCGGATCAATGAACTTTACACACACTGAAAACTAATAGCTTTCTGCTTGCATTGCACTACTCGGCTGATAAAAGAGGCCTGCCTACAGGCGGGCACAGTGGGCCTTATCAGCGTTGCCAGCCTGTTGCTGTTGCTGATAACGCAAAGCGAACTGCAAATGTTGCAGGTTTTTTTTTTAGCTTTTTTTTTGCAGTCAACTAATTGGTCGCGACTTGCCTGTCGGCCAGAGTCCCTGGGGGCGCAGTTGAGCCAAATTACATTTTTTTCGCCCCTTTTTTTTAGCTTTTTATCGCTGCAAGACTCTGGGCATATCTTTATAATTGCAAAGCAAAGCGGAAAGCAGAGCGTAACTGAAATGGCGAAATGGCAAAATGGCTGGCTGTCTGCATTTTAATTACACAAGTGCCACAAAAGGAGAATGCTGTGAGAATTCTAACCTCGAAAATGTTAAACAATGGGCGAAAAAGCAAAAAGTTTTGATTAAGAAAACCCGTAGAAGTTGTAGAAAGTTCAAGCTGAAGTTGAACTGGCTGCAGCAATGGAAATGCATTAAAAATTATGCGCCACAAAAGAGACAAAAAACAAGGGTTAAGCTTTAAAGTTTTGCCAAAATTTACAATTGTCAGACAGGCAGACAGTCAGACGAAGGATGCACATAATGAAAATGTCAAAATAAACACGACATTAAAAAAAACCCCTAAAAAGAAAATGCAGACAAAACTCAGACGGAACAAGTAAGGGAGGATTAACCTTGGAGCACCGAAAATTGCATACTCTTTTCAAAGATAGCGGTAGATAATAAGTAATCCTGGGAGTATGTGAACTTTCAGCTCAATACGTTAGAAAATTTGGGAAATATGGGCAAAACCGACTTTTGGTTATATGGAAACTATGTGCTATAGTAGTGCGATCCTTATGAAATTTGTTGGAGCGCTAGATTATGACGAATCTTGGGAGTATGTGAACTTTCCGTCCCGTAAGTTTGAAAACATGAGAAATATGACCATAACCGACTTTTGGTTATATGACAGCTATACGATATAGTAGTGCGATTCTTATAAAATTTGATGGAGTTGTAGATAATAACAAATCTCGGAAGTGTGTAAGATTTTAGTCCAATACGTTAGAAAACATGAGAAAAATGGGCAAAACAGACATTTAGTTATATGGCAACTATATGACATAGAAGTCTGATCCATATGAAATTTGGTGGAGCGGTAGATAATAACGAGTCTTGGGAGTATGTAAGCTTTCAGTCGAATATGTTGAAAAACATGGAATATATGGGCAACATCGATTTATGGTTATAGTTATGGTCCGATCCGATCGGTTCCGACAAATATGCTGACGCATAACAAACGAAGGCTATACATCAAGTTTCATTAGGATTGCTCATAAACTGAGGGATTTGTTTGCATATATACTGACGGACATGGCTCAATCGATTTCTTTAGTCCACCTGACCATGCCGAATGCAACTTATAGAGGTCTACGACTATTCCTTCAGTGCATTACAAACTTTTGTACAAAGTGAATACTCTATACTTCTTCGAAAAGAGTATAGAAACTTGAAGCCAGTGCACTCCGGGCAAACACATTTTAAAGGCCAATAAAAGTCAAAGCAGCGCTGCTCATATGAGGCCACTAATCGGGCAGACAATGCACTGAGTGGCAGACAGACAGGGCGGACAGGGCGTAGAGGACGGACAGGAGGACAACAAAAGGTGTCAGACATATACGGGGCGTATACGCAATGTTGCTAAGTGGCTTTACCGTGTGTCCTTATTAGCATTTCTAATTAAGGATTGCGCTGGTGTTAGTCGCGTTTCATATGCCAAGGATAATGACATAGACCCACACACACATAGACAGACTTTTATATATATTTATTATAATGCCACATCAACATTTTCGTTACGCTACTTATTAAACCGCAAAACTCCATGTCCAGACACAGACAGAGACACACCCAAGCTGCCCGGGACCACGCCTCGTCCAGCTCATTTCAAGTGAAAACATTTACATTAATAATTAGCAACACTTAAAAAAAAACTTCATCAAGTGCCACACAAATTGCAATTAATCAACGCACCCCCCCGAACGCCTCCTGACAGTTTAACTGTCTAAACAAGCTGCGATAAGTGGGTACAAAATCAGGTTTCGCAGGACAATGACCAAACAATCCTCAGCAGCATCTGCTCTAAACTGAAAATGATTTAAAAGCACACGCTCGACTCGAGTCCTGTTGAGTCGAGGACAGCGCCCCCAGCACAGGTAGCCCCACCCAATCCCAAACCCAACCCATTAACTGGGGCTCCTCCAGCAGCTTGTTCAAGTTTAGCTAAACTTTTAATGTTTTTCTTTATTTTTCGCATTTTCTTTTTGCACTTTCATTTTAAAGCTAAAGAGTCGCCTGGCTTTTTAAAGCTAAACTTGGCTGTTTTATGCAAAGCAAATTACAATTTACAAATCGCATTTCAGGGCTTCGAATGGTACAGGTAAGCCGAACCAATCAAACTAATGAACAAGTCCTTGAAAGGACTTGCATTCAAGTGGACACACGGCACTAGCAGACCCAGAACAGAGCAGAACACTCCAGAACAGTCCAGACTAGGCACTCACATGAGTCAACTTGACCAGCTTGGGTTGTATGGGCTGGGTTACAGTAGAACCTGGCTATTGGGCTACGGAGCTTTGCTTCAATTAGGAAGATTTCTGAAAAATTTATGAGAATTTTTTTTTGCGGAAATCGAGCTAATCTAGATGGAAGATTCCTATTGAAAAATCATTGAGAAAGGTAAAAAACCGTTTGGAAATCGGCTGAAAATTGACTAAACTACGGTATTTTAAAATGTAGGTCCAAAAATCGAAAAAGTTGTAAAAAGGATAAAACGCAAAAATCGAAAAAAAAAAATCAATTTGCGAAAATGGATCAAATTTAGTTGCAAACTTATTCCTATTGATAAATCTTAAAGAAAAATAAAAACTTTTTGGGAATCGGATCAAAATTGACCAAATTATGGTTCTTCGAAATTCATGTCCAAAAATCGAAAATTTTGTAAGGGGGGACCAAAGGCAAAAATGCAAAAATCTAAAAAAAATTCAATTTGCGCAAATCGATCAAATTTAGATGCAAACTTATTCCTATTGATAGATCCATGAGAAATGTGAAAACATTTTGGGAATCGGATCAAAATTGACAAAACTATGAAACTTTGAACTTTAGGTCCAAACATCGAAAAACAATATTGGGATCCAAGGAAAAAATAGCAAAAATCGAAAAAAATTTAAATTGCAAAAATCGATCAAATTTAGATGCAAACTTATTCCTATTGATATATCATTGAGAAATATGTAAATCGGATCAATTTTGAACTACTTATAGCTGATCAAAGTCGAGGCTCACAATTCGAAAAATTCTTTAACCTGCTTAAACCCTTAGGGCGTTCTTCTGTGAAAAAAAGTTATGAGCAGTAGTTTTACAATTATATTTTGAGCTCTAAAACCCTTATACGACTGTTTTTATGGGTAATATAAAGTATAAGGGCAAAACAAGGCTATAAAAATCGGTTTTGTGGGTTTGCCAACTTGCTGGATCTTTACTGTAGCCAAGACAAGGAATGGTATGCAGGCCCTTTTGCTCTTTGAGCTCATGAAACATAATGCAAGCCAGAAATTGGTAAATGTCTAAATTGTGTTGTTGTTGTTGTTGTTGTTACTGTTTGTGGCAAGCAGAAACACACATGTGGCAGACCCCCCCATATAGAGGTAGAGCTTTAACGAAATACCAAAAGCAACCGCAGGAGTAATTAAATTGCAGTTTCTGTGGCAAATACAAAAGCACAAAACCAGATACAGGTTCAGGTTCAGATTCGGGTTTGGGCTCAGACGACTTGTGGCAACTGTTTGAAGGACGAATTTTGAACCTGCATGTCTCGAGGGCCCTGCATGTTATGCCCGCTGAGTTATCATCATGCCGGATAATTTCATTACAGAGGAGCACAAAGGGCATATACCAAATGCAGTCGTAAGAAAACAAATAAAAAAGTGCTGGGAAAAACTTCAAAGTAACAGACATAAACAAGCAAAGGGCGGGGCGGGAGAGGGCGGTAGAGGGCGTGTCCAGGCAGCACTCGTCGATAATTAATTTTGCCGTCAAGGATCTGCTAAGCGCCTTATTGGTAATGAAGAAAGATATAGCGCAAAACGTAGGAACAAACAAATCAAAAGGCAATAAAAAGCAATAAAACAAGGCACAGGACTTGCCACAACTGGTGGCAGGTTCAATGCACTGTTTCGATTTTGATTTCGATTTCTATACACTTTCCGAAGAAAATGGTATATTCACTTTGTGCAAAAGTATAGTAGAAGACCCCTAAAAGTTATATTCGGCATGGTCAGGAGGACAAAAGAAATCGATTGAGCCAGGTCCTTTCGTTTTTGAGCTATCGTAATGAAACTTGGTATGTAGACTTCTTTTGTTATGCATTATAACATTTGTCGAAACCGGTTGTATCGGACTACTATATAATATAGTTGGCATATAACCAAAAGTCGGTTTTGTCCATATTTCTGATGTTTTCTAACGTATTGCACTGAAAGTTTGCAGACTCCTAAGTTTCGATACCATCTACCGCTCTATCTAATTTCATAAGTATCTGACTTCTATATCATATAGCTGCCATATAATCATAAATCGGTTTTGCCCTTATTTCACATGTTTTCCAACTTATGGGATTGAAAGTTTACATACGCCCAAAAATCGCTATTATCTACCGCTCCACCGAATTTTATAAGGATCTGTCTGATGTTTTCGAACGTATTTGACTGAAAATTTCCAGACTCTTAGGATTCGTTATTATCTACTGCTGTCTGCGAAAAGAGTATTAAATCTTCGGCGGCTGAAGGCAATCATTCCCTACTTGTTTTTGGTTTATTTATTTAAAAAGCAAACGCTTTAGACAAAGCCGCAGTCGATTGATAGCATAAATTTTGCACGCGGCAGAAAATAAAAAAAAACGCTAAAGAGACACAGACAGCAGAGGATACCCTCTACTATATAGGGGGAAAGGGGTAAGGAGGGCTTGAAGGATATGCCAAAAAAGAAATTGCAAACTTAAATCAATAAATAAAGCATAAAGCGTGCAGCAAGTAGGAGTCAAAGGAGTCGCGTCAACGTCATTAAATCAATGCTGCCGCCTGTCGTTTGCCGGCAATAGATAACGAGCCAGGACAAGGATTGCAGCGGGAGCAAGGAGCAGGAGCAGCCGGAGCAGGAGCAGGAGCTGGAGGAGCAGCAAAAGTTTGCCAAGTTTACCAAGTGACATTAACACAAACGATGCGCTGGAGTGAAGAGCGCACATTAAAATATTCACATTGAGAGCGAAGAAGCAGGAGCAGGGAGCAAAGAGCCAGGAGCAGGACAAGGAGCAGTCGCATCAGGAGCAGGCGGAGGAGAACTTGAAGCAGTGAGACAAGTGGGTTTTGGGGTGAACTGGAATGAGGTGAGGCGTCTGCTGTCAGCGACAATGCGTTAGACAATGCCAAAAACACAATTGGGGCGTGTCCAGGACATCAACTCAAGTGTGCTAAAAGTGAGTGCAAGGAGAAGTTAGACAGAGCCTGAAGTTGGGGGGGACAAGGCTAAAAGGTAGACCCAGACAGACAGCAGACTCAGCAGCAAAATTTTTTGGATTGAATTGCAGCCGCGGCAGAAAATCAACTTGATGGATTGTCCTTAATCCAATCCAGAGTTAGCAGAGCGCACACAGCTGGTCAGGAGCAAATTTAAGAGCCTATCCCAAGCGCAAACAACTTAAGGATGCAGGAATTTGATTGATTTTTACATTTGGTCTCAAGGCCGTCTCAAGGCGGGATATCCCAAAAAACAAGCCCTGACAGGAAGCTAAAGGCCTACGCAGACAAATACGTGACCAGCCGGAAAACCATAACAAAAAATTTTTACTGTCTGCCATACCGGGGGTCCTTAAGCCAAATCCCCGCCTGTTGTAAATGGCCGTTACAAAAGTCAATAAGCAAAAGTGGCGAAATGTCTGCCAAAATGTTCCAGTTTGCCCCTTGGCCATGGCCATGTTGAAAATCCTTTAATGTCCTGTTAACGATAAGCCAACGGGATATGCAAAGGACTTAGCCAAACTAGCAAGAAAACGAGCAGCGAATATTAAAACAAATAAGCCAACATAATGGACTGGCAGCCCCCCAGGACACAGGACAGGACAGGACAGCGGCCCAGACGCACGCCATCTACCAACTGCCAACTCCCACCATAACGCTTGATCCTGTCCTGCTTTCAGTGTTGTCAATTTTAGCTGTTATTTTGACCCATGTCAAATAAGTTAAACAGCAGCAAGGACATTCGCTCTCTCTTTAATATTATTTGCTGGTCAATGACTTTAGTTTAGTTTTCGGCCATACCCTCCAGCTCCCCTCTTATTCTATATCTTCCGCTCTGGACATGTGGTATTTGCCCATCAAATAAAAGCTCAACGTTAAATGCAAATATTTGAGGTGAGAGGATGCGACTAATTGCTCTTAACTTGTAGCTGTCCCCACCATAAAAACAAGCTTTTTGCCCAAAATTAATGGTCACCCAAAAAAAAAGATATATATATATATATATATAGTATATATATTGTCAGGTAGAGCAAGGAAGCAGGGCCTACGGTGTGAGCTCTGGAGTTGGAGAGTTCGGGTTGAATGAACTTTACCTTTGCCTCGTAAAAATCAATAGGCGGCGACGCTGCTGTCGGGTTCCCAGTTTTAAAATACATTTCTCATCTCGCCATTTTTTCAGCTTGTTTTTATTTTATTTCATTTTCCTCTTCTTCTTCTTGTTTTCTGTTTTGTGTTGAAAAAGTCCAAAAACGAAATGCGCATCAAAGGCACTTCAAATATCAGCATAATCGTTGCCAGAAATGAGCTCTGCCCGCAGACGGAGGATGACTTGGGAGCCGGTTGCCGGCAACCGAGCTGAGCAGTGGCTTTTGTCAGCACAACTGGGGTATACCCTGTAGAAGGATTTTGTTTGATTTGATATGATTTTTGGTGCGAATAATAATGCAGCTTTATGTCCTCAATGTCCTCAGATAACTAAAAGCTCCTTAAAACACACTTAATATTGGCCAAAGCTGCTTTAAGCTCTGGTTTACTGCGAATTTATTCATGGTTAGTCCGGAAGCTAAAAGTTTTATAAAAAGTTACTTAAAAAAGCCGAAAGCTTCCTAAGATTACTAAAAGCTTCTTTAAACATACTTAATATAGCCCAAAGCTGCTTAAGCTTCAACTTACTCTGTAGTTATTATTGAGTTAGTCCAGTAGCTAATAGTTTTATAACAAGCCAAAAGCGCCTTGATCAAGCAGAAAGCTGTAAAGCTTCCGCTTAAGTAGATGTTTAAGCTTGTGATCAAACTGGCGGTAAAGCTTACGGTTAAGCACAATAGCTTATGACGACGCTCATGATTAATCTTAGGATTAAGTTCCTATTCAGTTAACTATAATGGAAATTGGCAAGGAGGCTAAACACTTTAAACTAAGCTTCTTCTTAAGCTCATTATCCAGCTCACAATTTACAATTAAGCTGCTGTTTAATTAAGCTGCTCACAATTAAGGTTACGTTGAACTAAATCTTATGGAAGCTTACTTAAAGGTTTCCAAAGTTCGAAGCTCCAAGTAAATTGCACTTAGTGAAACTTTGAAAGCACTTCCTACCGTGGGCAAAAAGTAAGTTAAATTTTTAATTTAAACCTCACGGGCTTAATTTTTACAAATTATGACATCTATTAGTGAAATCTGGGCGATATTTCATGTCAATGTCATTGCCCACAGTACCACGAAGTTGAGAAGAATTTTAAGCTAAAAGAACGGCTTCAATGTCATTTAATAAATCAAGCTCATTTAGTATTAGCGATATTGTTATAATTGAAGCTTAAAGCTCGGCAAATTTCCCATATGAAGTAAAAGCCTGTTTGATTCTGACAATCTTTAAGTCGAAAGCTCATTGAATAATACGTATTTAAGCTTTAGGTTCCTCTCATGGTATATAGTCTATATACTATTATAGTATACCATTATAATATATAGTCTATATACTCTTGAATTCAACTAGTTTTTGTGTCAAATTTTATAGGGTATTTTGAACATGCACTTATGAATGAATCAAAGGCAGCACATGTACTCACTCACTCCTGTCACTTGCACTCACACACACTCACTCCCAGACTCACATACTCACACAGACACTCACTCGACTCATATTCAAAATCCGAAGACGATTGAAGTGGAAGTTAGCAGCAGACTGCGCGGGTTTTTGCCGCTTTTAAATGCTATTTTTAGGCAAACAATTTTTTTTTATGAGCCAAGTGAAACGCGAAAAACCAAAATGAAAATGAAATTTGCAACTGCAATTTGAGTGTGGCAGGCGGACAGGAGGACAGGGGGACGGGCGGACAGGGGACTGTGTTGTTTGTGCTGTGTGGAAACGTGACAAATATTGTGGCAAGTCAAGGAAATGGGCAGCGATCGATAAAATGTGATCTGCTGAACAGCAGCAAACTGTGGCAACGCCGGCACTTAATTGAGTTGCAACAACAGCAATCGAAATCGAGCGAGAGGCGTGCAACAATTTGCTGCCGCAGCTGTGTGGCACGCGCGATAAGCGGCCGCAATAAGCGCGTCTTATCTGATAGCTGCAATTATTAATTGGCGGCGCTGCATGTGGCACAGTTGCCACAGTTGCCACTGCCACAAGGCGTTGCCACGTCGCGCTGAAATATTACGCATACGCGACGTTAACAGTTAACCGTTAACAGTCGGTTGCACAAAATTATTGACCATAAGCAGCAGTGGGTGTTGTGTTGTTGTTGTTGCCGTCGGTGTTGTCGGTGTTGCCACCAAAATGGCTAGTGTTGACCCCCTGGGGGCCCTGGTTGCACAACCGGTCGCAGGCGCAGGCGAAGGCGTGTGGCAAGTAGGCAGGCATCGACTGATCGACTGCCTTTAATAGAAATTGCCGCGCCAATTGGCAGTTGGGCACGTTTTATGGCCATGTAAATTTGCGAATTTGTCTACATCGGACCGAAATTCAAATTCAAATAAGACCCAAACCCAAGCCAAAACGAGTCATTGAACGGCGTTAATCGAGTTGATCAAGTTGTTGTAAGTTATGGCGAGAAATATGGCAAATCAATAAAATGTTATTATGCCATTTGAAAATTGGTCAAAAAAGGGGTATAAAA